>JAPMOR010018097.1:40881-52120 GCA_026543865.1 Argiope aurantia | reverse complement strand
TATTTAAGCGTACTTTACAATATATTTTATCATTGAAGTGACACTCAATTCATTTTATTGTTTCTACTAATATTTCATCCTGACTTTTTTTCTTTGGTTGATTACAAGATATGAAGATTAGTCTTATTTTTCCATTATCAGTAGTTTTAATATAAAACATGTTTCGAATAATATTTTTGAAATCTCGTTGCACTTACAATTACGCTTTAGATTCAGAATCTAACATTAATATAGGCGGCAAAAAGACCGTAAAAACTTTAAAAATTCATAACCCCCCCCCCCCCCCCCACCAAAAAAAAAAAAGAATTGCAGGATTAGCATTGATTGTAGTTTTTTTTAAGATAAGATAAAAATTTTAAAAAACTCCGATAGATGGCGCTGATACGAACGACTTGGTTGGAAATGGGCAAATGAGATAGGCAATTATAAATACTTACGCTCTTAATTCAGAGCCAGTTCACCGTTGCATGCAATGCGCTAAGTGGAAAAGATAAAGCTTTATTGATGAAGCTGTTTTACATGAACCAGGAATCAGCGACTGTTACACTGCATAAATTCCGACTTTAGAAAAATGTGAAGACTGGAAAAGGGCCTTTAATAGTAGCAGCCCTCATGAAGCTTGTTCAGTGATTTGAGTGATTCAGTGATCGCTGGAGGATCATGTAATGGCCGGATGACCAAGTCTAAGGCAGACATATTAGGCGAGCATTGGAGCCTAAATGGAAACATTAGCGTCAGAATCCGCTGCAGGGACTAGCAGTGCAGGGAAGCTGGTAGAAGCCAAGTTTCCATGGCCTCATCGGTCTCCAGATTTGACACAAACAGACCAGCAGGCTATGCGGAAATTCAAAATCCCAGGTGTATCGATTGTGTCCATCCAATCTGTTGGAATTGAAAGATGCAATCTGTCGAGAGTTGTCATGTATACAGCCGGACATGCTGCACTCTCCCGCTGCTGGATTTGTGATACACCTGCAATATGTGTTATTTCCTGTGATGGCGGACATGTAGAATACATATTGCTATAATAAATGGTTTGGTAACGTTATTTTTATTATTTCATGTCTTTTCTTTCACTTATGTATAAAACGCCACCTATTGGCTGTTTTATGATTTTTTTTTTCTTTTCTTAAAAAAAAAATGCCGTGACTTATCGATGTTAAATCTACAAATCGTTTTTCATTATGCTAAATTTTCCGGGCTTGATAAATTTTTAAATTTTTTACGGACTTTTTGCCCATTCTGTAATCAGAAGAAAATTTATGTATGCTCATTTTTAAATACTCCAACTCTTTCCTTTGATATAATTAGATGCGTGAATATACAGACAAAAAATTAGCGAAATGCATAGCACATTGAAGACAACGCTGTAAGCTTCTAAAATAGTATAAGTTATATATCGCTTAAAATTTTAAGTTTAAAAATATTTAACTAAATAGGCCATTATGACATCTTTAAACAAATATTTAATTGGAAATATTAGCAAACAATATTCGCAGATAATCAACTGGTTGTCAAAGTTGGGTGACAGGCAATAAAATTCCAATTTAGGTCTACCGGTTTCAGCGAAAAATATTAAGGAGTGATATACACCACTTTTGTTAAGGAATAGAACAGTTCAAACATTACATCTATATATATCATATACATCATAGAGCCATCATAGAGCTCTATACATCATAGAGCCATTACATCTATGAGGGAAATGCAACTCACATGTCAATGAATGAAGCGTGCTTTTAAGCTGCACTGTGACGTAATGAATGGAAAATGGATTTAATTTTAGGAGATATAATGGCAGATGGCTGTATTTAAGGTTAATGCGTGGGCATAAATTAACTTCTTAGAACTACTTAAGAATTTTTTTTTCAACCTAATTCCCAATATTTATAAAGGAGAATATGTAAGTTGGTGTTTAGCGGATTAAAATTAGCGATACCAAATTTGGTTCATATAAATTTTGAAGAATAAAAATGAGCACTCCGGAGCATTTTTTTTAATTAAATAAAATTTTAATTAATTAAATAATAGTGATTTTACAGTTTTTTTTAACGATATATTCTGTAGACATTATTGCACAAAAATATTTACACGACTAAAAAAAAATCAGGAAAATTATATTTTTAATGATTTAACCAATTTAACTGTGTTGCAGTTTTTTTATGTTAAAATTTTACTATTTTTTGGATTCTTTTTATCAATAGTATTTATTGTTGTAATGAAATTCAGATGGTCTTCATCGTTTCATCAAATATTAAATCACGTGATTTTCTTCCATTGTTGCAGAAAATTAAAATAGAAAGACCGTGATTATTATCAGCGCAGTTTACAATAATAAAAAAAAAGCTGAGTGTTCACTTGTTTCAAGACAACACACAGCTAAAATATTCACAGAGTTATGTTTTTAATAGCAGTATTATATCTTGGAACTTGGTTCAATTGAGAAAGTTAATGTGCACAATAAATGGAACAAGTGAAGGCTATTAAAATAACACGGTTTTGTCTATTAATTTGATGCTGAAAATATCTTATTGAGGAAATGATGAACAAAATATTTTATTGAGGAAAGCGTGAATAAGTTAAGCATAAGAGATTTAACTGAAATGAAACCTTGAAAATATCCTTAGCGAACCAGCTGGTTGCTTAAGGAGATTAAATAAAATCTAAAACAAAATAAATGCCAGTAATGCATTTTGATTAATCATATCATGATTCATCAAATATATATGCTTTCATCACATCTTTGTATATTTTGTGTTATAAATTCAAAAGCAAATCACATCATTCTGTTTCTAATCAAGCGTCATAGCATTTCAATCGAGTATAAGATTTTTTTTATAAATATGAAATGTCTATCTCTATTTGCTGCAAAGAAATGAATGAAGTTAATGTAATACTTGAAGTAATGTAAAATTTCATAAGACATTTTTCAAAGTAAAATCTCGTAGAAAACAAGATATTTTTCAGCTGAGATTCAGTAGTAAATTTGAATAAAATGAATTACGGAGTTACTTTAAGGGAAAACCGTTTCTCCCATACCGATAATATTAAATTAAATAAATGTGTCTATACTTTTTTAAACCAGAGGAGGCTGTCTTCCCAAAAGCTTTCTCGCATACGTTCTAATAAGATGTAACCCCCCCCCCTCCCCTTCTCTCTTGCTTAAAAGGCCGTGAATACAACGAGCACTCAGATTTTTATTTTCAGAGTTCCACGCATGAGAGTTTTTTACTTTGTAGTGTAATAAAGAAACAGGCAGTTTGGATACTTTGCCTTAAATAATTTAAATCAGCATTTGAAAAAACACACCCACTACAATTTTAGTAGCAAGATCATGTAACAAATTTTATTGATTTAAATTATTGTGTTTTTATTTATCGCGTGTAAGTGCTTGCGAAAGGAAAGACCAACAGACGGTCAATCTTTCGACAGATTTGGTTCAAAATTTGATAAAAATTTTCACTTTAGATGCTCAAAATTGTGAAACAAATTTCATTTACCTGAGTTGTTACGTTTTCGAGTTATCGTGTTTATATGTATCTAAATGTACAGATGGTTAACCTTCTGGATTTGGTTTTAAATTTGGTGCAGATATATATTTGGGATAAACGTATACATCAAATTTTATATTTCTCGCTATTTATGTTTTGTAGTTATTGTGTTCATTACTAAACTGTACTCGCACTCGGACATAGAGACTTCTTTTGAATTTTTTTCTTTCAAAATTTTATAGAAATGTACAAATATAGTGCCACTTCATTTACCGAATTTCATCTGTCTAGCTCAAAGCGTTTTTGAATTATCGTGTTCATAGGCAAATCGCCATAATTCCACAAATGCGTTTTTCAAAGTCACCAAGGCTCGAAATGTGAAGATTCATCAAACTCTCGAGCTCTAATTTTTTGATCATTACAATTTTTTTTCTTTTTGTATTCTTCGTACAGGATGAATAAAAATATATTAAAGATAAAAGCATGAATTTTTTCAAAAAATAAAGTGGATGTTATTATTTATATTGAAGTAAAATTTTAAAGAAATTTTCTTTTGAATTTTTTGTCAGAATTGTTTTTTTAACTCATTGCTATAGAGATTTTTCAAATATGACAAAAGGTCAGATCTTTAAAATTACATATCTAAAGCATTACATACCGTTAAGAAATCTACATATTAATGCTTATTGTTTTCCAACTTAGGCTAGCAATGGTAATTTTCATATTTAAGAAACTGTAGTGCAGTTATAAGGAATAAATACGTTTTTATACACATGTCAAAAAACATAGTGATTGAGTGAATTATGAAAAAAAAAAAAGGAATGGAGTAATGAAAATTTATTTATTTTACAAATTTAATGTTTTTTGTGATAAAAATAAATTAGTTTAATTTTTCAGAGAAAAGAATGATTTTATTAAAAATTATAAAAGAATTGCATAAATGAAAAATAATTTGTGTTCGTATGAAAATAAATATAACAGAGAATTATAATCTTGTTTACAAGTCTTGTACGGCGCTGAACGCCAGCAACGGTGGTTGAATTGTATCACATTTTCATTCAAACAGCAACAGTAATATCTAAGAAGGATGAGAATTTCTCTCATTTAAAGCATCTTCAGCATTTCTCTTCGAACGGCGGTAATCTCTTGTCATGCAACCTGCAAAATATCAAAAAAATTTAATATAAGTGATTAAAATATGATAAAATCTTAAATAAACCATTCTAGTTATGAATATATTAAATTAAATTTTTATAAATAGAACTTGTAAAGTACTTTCTTATATTATGGTTGATTTAAAAGCAATAACATCCAGTCGTAGTTAATTTTAAACGATATCCATATTCATTACGAACTATGTGAATTATAACAGACGATCTTATTTGTTTATTTGTAACTAGGAGGCTCTGCCCTCTGCTCCCTTTAGCAAGTCAACCCCGATGCTATCCTCGAATCACGCATGACCCCATTACTATTTTTAAAAAGTGCAGGTCTAACACGTGTATGGCTTAGGTATTAAGACGAGACAAGAACAATTTCCGTTATTGGAGAAATGTAAACAAATCGGAAAGCTACTCATTAGTGTTGCCACAAACGATAAGTATAAATAACAAATAATATTGTTAAACATTTTGTTGTTAATTTAGTATTAATTAAAGCTTTACTTTTCCTTTTTCTGTCACCCTTTCAACATCACATGCAATATAAATACACCAATACATAAATGACGTAGTTTTGTTAAGTATTTCAAAACAATACTGATAAAACAAATCTCAAATATAATGGGTCAGGTGACTCGCAATCTACCAATCACAAAGCGAATAAAACGCAGTGTTTACATAATTCTTTATATAATAGATATATATGTAATAAAAATTAATAGCAAACATTTTATTAATTTATTCTATTTATGTATGCTTTTATTTTATTATAATAGCATGTTATAACATTTTTACATTACATATGATAAAATCAGCATGTGCTGTTGTATGTCTGGTTACTATGAAAATAATTATTGATTAATGTGTGCTCAAAAATCGGATAAACCAATTTTTTTCAAACTATATACTGTGAATAATAATAATAAAACGTTATTTTTTTCTCAACATTAACTTATATATATATATATTGAATATATATATTGATATATATATATATATATATTGATCAACATTGGAGTTGATCTACTTTTGTAGAAATAATATCGTTTGCACATTTGTTTGAATAAACGATTTTTATTCAGAATGAAAAATGTTTTATATAAATACTTTGAAATGATCCTTTTATTTAAAGATCGCAAGGTAAATTTGAATAAAATTTTAAAGGTTTTCTTTCCTAATTTTTGAATAGTACCTACACTAGTCAGAATGATTTTATTCATTGCATGAGTATATCTATTCTATGTCTGTGCACAGAATAAAATATTTCTAGATCGAAAGGACATTTTGATTCTTGGCATTATGAAAGAACATTCAAAACTTTCCTTACCCGATTACGTACAATGCAAAATATTCTTTTTAATTGTTGCTGCAATCTACAACTCAAAAACTTTAAACAGAAACAAAAACATTTTAAAAATATCTACATTATTTGAATTAAAAGTTTAGATATGAATGGGATTTCTTATATGGAAGAAGTATAAATTCGATTGTATTCGAATAAAAAAGAACGAATCTCTAAGGAATAATATTAAGTTTACACTAATTTATTTAATAATATTTTGCTCTTATTTTAATTATAATGATGAACATTCAGGCAATGGCACCCTGGGCATGATATTTTCGTTTTGCCCTCTCATGACATTTGAATTTAAAACATGACAAACTCGAAAGCATGATAATAAAGCAAGACAATTTCATTATCATAGCACACTCTAAAACTAGCATCTGGGGCTCCCTAGATTTGCATATTGTTTTCTAGTTTTATTTTAGAATGATAGTAAATAACAGATCAATATTAAAAATTTACCAGCTACTATGCAGCAGATTAGGAAGCAGACACAGTATATGGCATTCGAAGGAATGTCTCCATAGCTATCCAATGCATAAGAAATAATTTCTGTCAAAAGGATACCAAATATCTAAAAATATAAAAGAAGTGAAATTAAAAGAAATGAAAATCAATTATTAAATTCTTACACAAGCAGAAGATAAATAATCTAAAATATAGAATAATAACATAACATAAATAACAAAGACATAACATAAATAACATAGAATATTCTTTAATGTCAATAATACCATAATAAATTCAATTATTTTTCAGTTTGTTAAATAATATCTTCGAATGTTTTTTTTTATTGGTATTTATTAATCTTCTTAACCCTTTAAAGGGCCATTTTTTCTAGTCATATTATGTTAAAATATTTTTAGGCTTGAAATTAGAATAAGAAAAGGGATCCATTTAGCTTATTAGATGAATTTAATTTGATTAATTAATTTGGCTAATTAATAATTAAGTAACAAACCAAGACACGTCATTTTGTGTGAGATAAAGAACTGAAGCATCTTAATTTCTGTTTTACTAAAAAAATTTGTCAGAACTTATGCCAAACTACATAATTTCATACAAAAATTGATAAATTTGGTGGGAAGCATACTTCCCACGGCCCTAGAAAGGGTTAAGCGGCTAGCAGGTTAAATAGAAATATTGGTAATATTTTATTTCAGAAAATCATTCAAATATAACTTCAAATCTATGATTCCACTAAACTGTCTGACACCAACACTATCTTATTTTAATCGCGTTACTTAAGTTCTGCATATTGTGCATATAAACCTTTCTAATTAAGACCAATCCCATGACATCATGTCATTATTAAAAATGAAAACATGGGATTCACCAATCTTATAAGTTTCGTGTTATTATAACTTCATTTTTTTTAAAAAAAATTGCTTCATAAACATTTCTTTAACTTTCAACAATGAAGAAAAAAAACCCCACATGATCAGGTAATTGATGAAACATTGAAGATTTGAACTTCTGAGCTGCAATGTAATCCGTATTGGAAATTATATATATATATATATATATATATATATATATATTAAAAAATGTCAAAATTTAGCAAAATTATGCATGGTATTGAATAGATATTAAAAATACATTCTTTAAAAAAAAATTTGTAATGGCGTAAAATTTATTTTTGTACTCAATATTTTCGTAGTTATCGCAGAAACCTATCGAAATTCAGCTTAATTTTTAGTTAATTAAAATTCTAATTTCAATAAAGCTTGTTTTGAGGTGTATTTTCCCACCCTCCAAGGTACATACGCGCCAAATTTGGTAGCTGCAGGTCAAATGGTCTGGCCTGTCTAGAGCAAGCACGCACGCACACACACATACACACATTGACTTTTATTATTTGGAGAGATATAGACAACAATCTTTTTAGATCATTAATGAATCATGATCTTGTATGCAAGTTTTTAGTTTTAACAGCACATTCAAATTCAGATTTTAAAAAATTATATGAGACCAGATTTATCCGGAGGATTATATAGAAATGCTCTTATTTCATGCTGATAAAAATACAAGGTTGCTGAAAAAAGAGGAGCATTTTTAAAATATTTATTTCTAATGAACGACAGTAGATAAAGTACAAAATTCCATAGAGGAAAATTCAACATGAGGCTCTATTTGTTACTGAAAAACATCGAATCGGATGTCCATTTCTTGCAAACATGAGGTAACAATCCCTCATTATTGAATTCACTGCTGTACCAATATGATTTCGTAGACCTTGAAGAGTAACAAGCATAAGTGTTACATAATCGCGTGGGGATACATCTTTATATACCCTTCACAGATAGGATAAACAGTTTAGAACACCTATTATTTCCATCTGATATGCGCAAGATGATCAGTGTTTTCCCTTTGTATATGCAGCAAATTTCTATTAATTTCTAGTACCAATTTTAAATCTGTGTATGACAAGGTGGTCCTTTGTTGAATTTGCTGCGAAATGCACGTTGCAAATGCAACAATGAATTCCCAATTTGTCTACTACTGCACACAAAACGACTTTTCATAAGGCGTTTTCTGTTTTTTAGTAAACGAACAAGTCCTTCTTTCACCGGGAGAAACCGAATACATAAAATAAAATATTGAACTTTCTGCTGTCCAGTGATTTATTGTATTAGCCTCTAGCTATTGTCATTCTTTGACAATAAATATCTTAAATCTGTTCCATCGTTTTGATGAATCCTGTGCAAACTGAACAATTTTAAATCTCCCTGAGACAACAGAATGGCCAGAACAAAAGAAGAAAATAAGTTCAAGATGCTTTTTTATATTAATCATAACTTAATCGTGGTAGAAACTTTTATTCATGAGCGAATATACTTCGAATATTCATATACTTCGAAACATGTGTCTAAATTATGAATTAAAATGTGGCTTATATATATTCGATATTTCTGTACTTGAATACCTTTTTACTTTTAAATAGGAAGGAAAAAAAAAACTCCTTCTCTAGAGTCAGTAATAAATCATGCTGCTGTCATTGTGAGATATTCATCTATATGTTTATGCCATTTAGTCCAAGAAGTCTGAAAGTCAGTTTGAAAACAAAATAAACAGTTTTTTATTGAGTTAGACTTTGTCCAATTCTTCCCCAAACTTGACAAAACATGCTAACCGTTGAAAAACAAATTAAACATCTGCGCTCTTAGATGGTTCAAAGAAATAAAAACAAATGTATCTAAGGTTGTAATAAAAATTGTCTGAAATGCCAATGGTGAGAACTCGCCAAAAAAGGTCAGCTTTGGCTATCGAGTAAAGCCCCCATTGATTTTAAACGGTATCACTGGACATTTTTGGCTAGATTTATTACATGAAAGAGTTAAGTTGTTTTAATCTTTAATAACTAAAAAAAAAACAACATTATTTAAGTGTTGTTTTCTGAGAGGCTTCAGGCAGGATGTCAACACATAGTCCAGACGTTTGTGACAAATGTAAATATTTTCGTAGTATTTGTTGAAGTACTATTTTAAAACTGATATCTGACTCTTGTCAATCATGGAAGAGAAAATTATTCATTGGCACAGCAGCAGATAATCTAAATTTACTTATCTCAGCAGAATCTTCTCTTATGATTAGATAAGCAATAAAACTTGTGAGTAACTGAAGCGTGACGAAGAGAGTAATTCTGATGAAGCTATCGCGTGCACCTGTTCTTTTTATAACTTAGCATTACCTAAATGAATGAAAATGGAATATTTTTGCATTTGTGATAGGCACAGAAAAGGTTATTGTGAGCCCCTGTAGCGCAGTGGATAGCGCGTTGGACTTCTAATCCAAAGGTCCCGGGTTCGAATCCCGGCAGGGGTGGCTAAGCTAGTTGGAATGCTTTTCTTTTATTTGCCCTAAACAGCAAAACGACCACTGCGAAATTTTTCTCAACAGCTTGCATATGTTGAAAGTGGTATCGCAATGATTTTATAGATAAAACACTAAATATTTGACACAAAAACCTTTAAGAATCAAAATTATCAAAGTTAAGAGAACAACCATAACTTTGTAGCTTATAAAATTAAAAAAAATCTTTATTTGGATATACAATGAAAGTTGTCATGGTGGAATTCAATTAGTAGACTGTAAAAAATATCACTTTTGAGCGCATACATTTAAATTTATACCTATAAGGGAAAAATAAAAGTGCAAGTTTCATTGCACGCACAATGAATGTTGAAAATTCTAATGATGCGGTTGAAAATAGGAAAAAATTAAATATTTTCAGATTAAGAAATTAAATAATTTTCAAGTTAAAATTATCAACTTTCGGCAAACAGTTGTCCATCTAATAATAGAACAATTTAATCATATCAACCAACTTTGATAAATTATAACTTATCATGACAATTGAAAGTATTGTTTTAAATTATATTTATAAAACAAACATAGAATTTTGATTTTTTGAAATCTATTCATGCAAAGTAAAGAATAAAATTGGCGAAATCACTCTAATTGTTGAAGCTAGGTGTTCTGCCACAGTTTTATTTCTCTATACCTTCCAAAATTGGACATTTGTAGGGCAGGCACCTATCGACGACGTTTCTCTGGAAAAATAATGTTGATATGAAATAAAAATTTTTGGAAATCGGATCAGCGTTTGGCTTTGAGGAATTGATTCTATGGTTCCCCTAACTATTTTTAATATATAGATATTATATTTGTTGAACGTAAGAAACCAAATACCGGTCACTGAAAATTCGTCTTCAGTTTAATCATTCATATTATTCTGAAATTAAATTTGTCGTATTTATTAATCAATCATAAAAATTTATTGTTTGCTATTATTCATGAATTTCAAATAATACTTAAACTCACACAAACATTATTGTTATGTTGTTTTAAGGTTCTATAAACTTTTAATTATGAATTCATAAAAAAACAGTGTAAAAAAAGAGGACTTCATTTTTACTTTCAATTTATTATTTTTATAGTTTTGCATTTATTCAAAGAAAGTATTGTAAGGTGCTAAAACTCTATAGAATATGTAAGAATTATGATTCGATTTTTAAACTCGGATCATTGATTCCTTTTGGCAAATGTTTTTTAATCATTAAAAAAGTTTGAAGCAGTCTTTTAAACATTATTTGAGATTAGCATCTGTCTATCCCTCTGCCTAGCTAAATATATGAACTCTAGGCTTTTAAAAAAGTTTCATCTTTAACCCTTCAACTGCTGATTTTGTTAACAAGTGATTTAGCAAATCTGCCTTGCCTTCCGACAATCTCCAACAGACG
>JAPMOR010018097.1:0-40871 GCA_026543865.1 Argiope aurantia | reverse complement strand
TCAGGATAAGCTACCTCGATTCCATATTCTAAACCAACTGGAAACATGCTTACTAGAAAGAATCTGAAAATCAAATTTAACAGTTCAGTTGAGGTGGGGGGGGTGTTCGAGAAAAGAACTATCAAGTTTTATTTATATTTTACAAATATTTGTCAGAATGAAGTATCTTAGTTAATTACCACATTTAGTATTACCATATCTTATTGGTTCACCAGAAAGTAAATCTCTTATGCATAACTTGATAGCTAGGATTCCCCCAGTAAAATATATTTTAAGCATCAATATATTTTAGTAATCTCGCACCTGTTTTGTTTCTTGTGTACATGAATCTCTCTAATTAATTCGGTTTCATGACATCAATGGATCATTACAATCATAAATGTCTTTTAACCGCTTATTGCGTTTCGCGGCAAATATAACGTCCACTTTCTTAATTCTAAACGGTTAGAACTGGAGATTACCTGATTTGAAAAACGTAAATTTAATAGATCAGTTAATAGAATCTTTCTTCCTCGAATTTCAGTAATGGGAAAAAATTATGCGATTAAATATTTGATGAAATAATGAAAATAATTTGAATTTTGGCACAATAATGCAGCAATAAATCTACTGCTAAAAATCACCCAGAAAATATTTTTAAAAAATATCCAAATCCAAAGAAATAAAAATAGCGAGATAATTTAATTGACTTTAATAAAAAGATAATTTTTAAAATTTAAAAATAGTTTCGAAATTTGTTTGAGTATTATTATTTTGGGTAATTATCGTGGAAATATTTCTAAATTTCAATTAATTTCTAATTAATTAAAGTTTCCAACAAATTCATTTTGATGTATACATTTTCATATTTCAAAATATATCTGTTCGATGTTTAATAGTTCTAAAACAAATGATCGGTTTTATACAGCACCAACACACACACAAATGCTCTCTCCCTCTCTCTCTCTCTCTCTCACACACACACACACCTTTTTGTTTTAAAATTAGTAGGGTTATAGATTATAATTTTATAATAAAAAATAAAAAATATTTTACTAAAATTCGGAAACTATGTGAATCATAAATGTATGCTATCAATAAATTTGCATTTCAATATAATTAGACTAAATTCTTCAATCTTTTAATAAGTTGTTTTTCGCGTTTCTTTCTCTTTTTTTTCACCAAGAAGTAACCAGACTACATACAGTACAGCAAACTTCCGATTTAAGCAGCCGCTAAGCCGTTTGATTAAGCAAATATGCTGTAGCGTAGTGATGAGAGTGAATGAATAAGATTCATTAATGCGCCAAGACGGCGACGTATTAGTATTTATTTATTTTTTTACGCCAAGTGTGATGATTGGGCTAAAAATAATAATATAAGCCTTATGCCATTAAAACCTGGTTATGTTACTAATGAAAACTGAGGCGAGATATCATGTTTTTTTCCTTAAATACCACTTATCCTTGCTACGCTACTGCAGCCATGTCACATCCATTTAGTTTCAGATTAGTTTCAAGTTCAAATTTCAAATTCAGTTTTCTGATCACAAAGTACTAAATATTCTATTTTATTAATTGTCTGTTATTTTCGAGTATTAATTCTTTTAAAGACATAACAAAACGTCAAAAATTAAATCGATATCCCAGAAAATCAGAAGATACATATATATTTATTAGTAAAAACGATCGTGAACCGCTCGATTGCAGCTGATTCATAATTTGCAGCTGATTCATTTTGTTTTACCGTGAATTAAATCTCGTCGATTTTTTTAACGAGCATAAATGAATTCACATTTTCAATTTGGACTGAAGTTTTGTACCTTTCAAACCCGTAAGGTCAAATCAAGAAAATAAAGTGTAGATTGCGAGGTTTTTTTATTATATACTTCCACCATATTTAATTTAATTTTAAAAATTAGTTATATGTGTGAAGCACAATTACATCAGATTTGCGATGTGTGCTTATAGGCATAAGCTCTTAAAGTAATATACACTGGTGTAAAAAACTTAAGCAACAGGTATGTTTTTTGTCATAACTTCACGAGAAATCATCTGAGAGACATGAAATTCAGAAATGAGATACAACATTTTGTTCTGAAAGAATGACGAAAGCATAGTTGCGCAGAAATGAATACAATGCATACAGTATGGAATAAAACAAAAAAAGGCTTTATTGAACTCATAGTAACGTTACACATGATTGTCTGTCCAAGAGGAAGAACAGCAAGCAGATGTTCCTTAGTATGGGATATGCCCTCCCCTTACTGCAATGGTTGCTTCGCACCGTCTCCCCATACTCAGCACCAGATTGTCCAACAGTTCTTGAGGTAAGAGTGCCCATTCCTCAATCAGCATCTGTTTAAGTTGTCGGGTGTTCCCAGGAGGATGTAATCGTGCCGCAAGGCGTCTCCCCATAGCATCCCACACATGTTCTATCGGATTTAAATCAGGGGAGCACGCCGGCCAATCCATTCGAGTGATATCTTCAATTTCCGGGAGCTCCTCAACAGCATGAGTTCTGTGTGGCCGTGCATTGTCATCCATAAAAACGAAATCTGATCCAATGGCACCTCGGAACAGACGCACATGGGGAAGGATCACCTCCTGACAATAGCGATCTCCAGTTACAGAACCTCTGTCGAAAACGTGGAGCTCAGTCCTCCCGTTCATCATAATGCCTCCTCAGACGACAACTCCAGGACCACCGAAAATGTCTCTTTCCGTGATGTTACTGGGATGAAACCGTGTCCCGACCTCTCTCCGAATCAACTGGCGTTGGGAATCGCTTGTAACATCACGGAAAGAGACCGTTTCGGAGGTCCTGGAGTTGTCGTCTGGGGAGGCACGGCCACACAGGACTCATGGTTGAGGAGCTCCTGGAAAGTGAAGATATCACTCGAATGGATTGGCCTGCGTCCTCCCCTGGTTTAAATCCGATAGAACATGTGTGGGATGCTTCGGAGAGACGCCTTGCGGCACGATTACAACCTCCTGGGAACACCCGACAACTTAAACAGATGCTGATTGAGGAATGGGCACTGTTACCTCAAGAACTGTTGGACAATCTGGTGCTGAGTATGGGGAAACGGTGCGAAGCAACCATTACAGTAAGGGGAGGGCATATCCCATACTAAGGAACGTCTGCTTGCTGTTCTTCCTCTTGGATAGACAATTGTGTGTAACGATACTATGAGTTCAATAAAGCCTTTTTTTGTTTGATTCCATACTGTATGCATTGTATTCATTTCTGCGCAACTATGCTTCCGTCATTCTTTCAGAACAAAATGCTGTATATCATTTCTGAATTTCATGTCTCTCAGATGATTTCTCGTGAAGTTATGGCAAAAAACATACCTGTTGCTTAAGTTTTGCACACCAGTGTATAATGCTTTTTGTTTGTCTGTGGGTAAATTTTAAGTTGTTCAAAAAGGCCAATTCTGCATTATAAATTTAGTGTCTGTTTTATTGTTTCTAAATAGAATTTAAATTTCAAAAGAAATCCCGCACACATTGTTTTTCTATATTTTATTGAATTTTTAGAATGAATAAAAAATGTTTTTTTTATTAATGAGAAATAATTTCCAGAACTAAATAATGCGCGCCTTTTCAAATTGAAAACGAGCGATAGTTTGCCAATTCCAAAAATTCAAAAAGAACCAGTTTGAGACTCCACCCCTTCATTTTGCATTCTTCATACAGTTCAATCATTTGCATCCAATTTTTTTAAAAATTTAAAAGGAAAGTATAATAAATGTAGGTGTATTTTTCATTTTTTTCTTTATATTAAATATGCAGATTTATACCAAATTCTGTGTAAAATCTGCTCAGAGGAAGTCGGTTCTATCCGGCTGCGCGAATAGAATTTAGCAAATTAACTACAAAACGGAGAAAACTAGATTAATAAAAAAAGGTACACCAATTAACATGTATAGTGTAGACACCTGTCAAATATTGAGCCAAATTCAACTATGAGTCGACTGTCTGTCGGTCTGTACTTTCAGAAATATATAAATGCGATAATGCAAAAACGAAATGACTTAAATATAACAAATTTGCTATGGGATTTTGTAACTACAACTGCAGTTTTGTGTCAAATATTTGTTTCAATCGGTTGAGAAAAGCGTGTCTAAAGCACAAATTCGATTTTTGGATACTATTAACACATGCCACGGGTTAATCGCCAATACTCGCCAAGGATGGCACGATAGATTTAGTAAAAAGGCTAAATTCACGCCAAAAGTTAATATTTCGTAATCATTGTAAGTCATTGCCTTGTAGAGTGTTCTCTGTCACAACAAGTTTATCAGAAATTGTGCAAGAAAGTTTTTGGGAGACCACTCCCGATGGATTTAATCTGAGTCACAGGAAAGCAATAATTCGGCACACATCATATACAATTTTTTTTTCCATCTCAACTATTAGCACAGAAAAGAACTTAAGTATTCCATTCAAAATGGTATCAATAATCATTTAAGTAATTCAACATCGCTTCTAAAATGTATTTACGCCATCCAAAATATTACCATTAATCGTTTGTGTAATTCAGCATCGCTTTTAATTTACTTTTCCAATTTGGATCTCGCAGTTAAACTGAATCACGAGGTTTCACAAGCTGTCTTTTAATCTATAAATAATGATTTGAAAAAGCATGGTCTTTATTTGTATCAGCACTTATTTTCATACAAGGGATTAAAAAATTCGAAAAACTTCAATTAAAAATTAATATAATTAGAAGATAATTTACATTTAAGATAAAAAAATAACATTTATAGAAAAAGCATTAAGAGAAATAAAAATATATACTTATAAAAATTTAATATCGATATTTGTATTATGAATATATATATATTAAAATATTAGGACAAAAAGACATAATACAGTTGACTACACTTACCCAAAGAGAGTAATTGTTATATATTGGACCCATATTAGTTTTGAACGCAGTAAACAGGATGTGATAATACTTGTCACAAAGCTAAAAATACATATCCCCCAAAAGGTTTCCCTATAAAAAGAGAAAGGATATATTACTAAAATTAAACACTGATGCAAAATATATTCATAAATAATAAATTATCATCTTTTTTTCATATAAATCTAAATGTGCATAATACAGTGGATGGATGTGATTTATTAAGTAATTCAAAATAATCATTATTTTGATAATAAAAGCGTAAAAACATTTCTCCTTTAATATTAAATTAAATCAAAATAATTTGAAAATTTCAAAAAGTACAAGAATAGAGTTAGTGTGTAATATGAGTATGCAATAGTGGTTCACAAATTTTCCTCTATCTATAAATGTCTGCTTAAATCCCTTATATCCTTTAATTTCTAAACGACAGTATTTATAGACGTTAAAGTTGTGTTTACATATAGTAAAATATTACCTGCAGCGCCTGTGGGTGGAAAAATCTAAAGTTAACTTAGTCAATTCTTTATTCTACTGTAAGATGCGATGCACAGTGGACTGCAAAGTGAAATAGGTACACCCAGTGCATATTTTATAACGACAGTATGAAAAAGTCACTAAGTCCCCATTTGGTATGCAATAGATTATGTTTATTGATAACGATATTTGCAATATTTGAATTTAACTAATCATATAGTGGATGTGAGTGGATCTCTTAGTATACGAATTAGTATTTGGACACCCATGCAAATGAAGATATCTATGGTTCTGATCCACACGTCTTCTGTAGTTAAATATCGTGAAGAAAAGAGCATTGGCATTAGTAGCATGCAAGATGCCACGGAATTAGAGCTTCTGACTTCGACTAAGGCTAATTGTCGGTGACTGATCATTAAAGGACATATCTAGTGAGTTAAACATTCCAAAATCGACAATGGCTTTTGTGATTAAGAAGTGGAAAGTGAGTGGTGATTGTAGGAATGTGCTTCGACTCGGCAAATCCACGAAACTAAGAGATAGAGTTCGACGAGCGGTATCCAAAGAAGTTTAAAAAAAACCCGCACCAAACCGCTGAACCAGAAATTCCAGGAACTCCAGAAATTCTGATAAGTATCCAGGACTGTCTTTTTGATAAATACCATCCGCAAGGAAGTACATTTGCTTGGTTTCCACGGCCGTGCTGCCGCCCGTAAGCCTTTGATTACAAAATCCAACTGCGCTGCACGGTTGGGTGGTGCAAAGCACGTCGAAATTGGACCGTAGAATGAGTATAAAGAAGTTATTTGGAGTGATGAATCAAGGTTCAGTCTCTACCAGTAGGATGGCAGAGTCTAGGTTTGGAATATACAAGGAGAACGCCTTTCGCCAGACTGCATTGTGCCTACAGTAAAGTTTGACGGAGGTGGAATTAAGGCTTATAGATGTTTCTCGTGGTACGGACTGGGATCCTTGATCCCAATTCATGGTAAGTTCAATACCGACTCCTACAACCCTATTCTAAATAACAACATGCTTCCTACGCTCTGGCAATTTTAGGGGTTGGACCATTGTTATTTTTAGGATGATAATAACACTTGTCATGTTGCGAAGTCCATCATGAATAGGTATGATGAGAATGGGATTAACTGATTGGCCTGGCCTGCTCTGAATCCAGATTTGAATCTTATAGAAAATTTTTGGGATGAATTGGATCGCCGAATTAAGGGGTGCAGAAACCGTCCAACATCGATGAAAGAACTTCTCCAAGCCGAGTGGAAGGAAATACCACTGTCCATCATCGAAACTCTTGTGAGAAGTATGCCTCAGAGGGTAAAGACATTAACTGCCTCAGGTGGAGGCTCTACCAACTATTGAATATGAATAAATTATCTCTTTTATCATAGGTGTGCAATTACTTATTGGTAGATAATGTATATAAACGAATTATATGAGAGATAGGTTGGTACGACCATATGATGGATTTCACTGAAGTTCCTTTGAATCCTGGTACCGAAATAAAATTTGGAAAATAGGTTGCTGGTTCAAATAATTATTTTTTAACTCGAAATTGGAAAGTTAATTCTAAATAAAACAAACTCCTGCTACAAATTCGAATTCTGCAAATGTCTTTAGATATTCGCATTTTTTTTTTTTTTTTCACATTACAAGTTTCTTGAAATTTAATAAATTCTTAAATTAAGAACAAAATTTACTAAATTTAAAGAATCGCCTACTTGAACTTTCCTGTGTAATCTAAAATGTAACCAGCAACAATAGATCCAATGAGGCCCGATACAGTCAGTAAAAGCCCCAGCCATCCGATATCCACATTCTTGTTCTAAGGGAAGACGGAGAAAAAAACGACAATATATAAATCATGCATGCAAATACTGCTGCCTCTTGAGAAAGAATAATAAAGTTGTGTATATTTCCTACAGTTAGACCATTCTCAGACAGAAAAGACATTACTTACTTACTATTTATAATCATATGTGAGGAGAATGAAGTATAAAGAAGAATATGAAAAGAGACAATAAGAATATTAAAACTATTTTTATTCATAGTGGGTCATAAACATTGACTTCTACCGATGTTTATTTCATCTTCTGTCACTCATATAATTGGTAATACATAAAACATAGTGGGACTCGTGTATTTTAGACTTGGGGCGGGGGGTTAAGGTTGTAACTTATCTTGCATTGTACAAGGATGCCTTTTGGCGTAATTTGAAATATTGCCTCTTTTAATTTATACCGAATAATTTTATTGCGATAAAATAAGCATGTTTTTGACTTTATGTAGGCAAGTTTTAACAAGAATATTGCTAATTTTTGAAAAAAAAAAATTACAATAATTAATTTTAATTTTTAATATTTTCTATATTATTGCAATAATTAAATTATTTTTTTTATTTAATTAAAATAAATATTTTCTTTTTTTATTCTTATTTTCTTTCCTCTCATTTATGAAGTTTATTCAATCAAAACAATGTAATAAAAAAAAACCAACCTCAAAGGTTTAAATAGAGACATATGAAATAATGTTACACTTGGATTTATTTATCACTAACAGTACCCGTACAGCGTTACCCGTGCTATAACATCCAAGAGGAAAAAATTAGCAGTAAACTTAATGCCGGGTTTATACTCGGCCAGTTATAAGACAGCCAGTAGGCAGCGCATGCGTAGAAAGGCTAGAAACTGCTGTTCAGTGAATGGCAAGTATTTCCCGACGGGAGAAAAACATGACACTGTATTATATATATATATTTCTTACTGATCATGCGTTTGTAGGATTTGGTGGGTTTTTTTTGGCGTGAAAAAATTAATCATTTATCATAGATTAATTCCGACATTTCTTGCTGTTTGTTCTTTCTGATGCAAGGTTGTGTGTATATATTTCATTTTATTTGCCATCTTTTCATTCTATAGTTTTACAAACTGAAGAATGTTGACCTTTTTTTATTTTACTATGTTTTTTTGTGTAATTATCCATCATTTTAATACGATAAGCAGTGAAAAAAACTCAAGGGCACCAAAACGGCAATTTATAGCCAAACATGAAAGCCTGAATCTATCTAATGAAATTGTGGCAAACGTAAATCAGACCCTTTCTGCGCATGCGCTGCCTACTGATCGAATGTAAATCCGGCATATGTCTAACCTTCACCCGATATGATATGGGCATGTCACACAACATCAAACAAACATAAAAACATATTTAGAAATCATCAAAAATAGCTATAAAACAATTTTTTATAGCACGCATTCAGAAATAATTAGACTGTTTTAAAGGTTAAAATAGGATATGTTCATAGATAAAATAATTCAATAAAATATACAATAGAAAAGCTGTTTCAAAATATACAAATAAGTCATTGTATCCACTGGCCCACACTTGTTTATCAACTCTGTATATCTGATATGAAAATAAAATTCAGCTTGCTTCATAATATTTCTTTGTAAACTATATTGTCTGTTTTTCCTCCTAGTGCTAATTCAAAAAGATTTTGTTTAGATGTAACTCTAGAAAGTGCCACGTAAATTATACATGACAAAAATATTCTTTGCTTAGGTCAATTCCAGCAGTGTAAAACGTTTGGACTTGGGTTTTACGGAATGAGAAGGATTTTTGGTAGTAAAACTGATTCTCCAGCACCGGAGCCAGTTAAACGTACTGCTTTAAGGAAAAACTTTGATATACAATCATTTTCGCCCCCCCCCCCAATAGTTTATCGCCAAATTCTAGCGAAATAGTCGAACGTGGCGCGAATGGCAGCGATATCGTTTCCAATCGTAAGGTTCCGATGAATACTGCAGCACATTAACGGAAATATAGAAAAAAATCTATAAATGCAGTAAAATGGAATGCACAAAAAAGTTTAATTGAAAATAATGAAAGTAAGCAGAAGGAGTATGTACAGCAGGAAAAAATCAAGGGAAATGAACAGGAAAGATCGAAATACAGTAAAACAGTAGTAAAAAGTGGCGACGATGTAACCCCAAACAAAGCGTCACCTAAAAATTGCCAACTTCGCAAGGCGCCAAATGACTGCATATTAAAGTTAGCCAATAGGAGCACCGACTTTTAAAATTAGCTTTGTTGGAAGACCAGATGTATTAAGAGAATTTAAAAATTCAATGAACAGATTCTTCACTATCGACAACTGTGTACATTGAATAATAAACTTGGCCTGGAGTATCGAGTAAAGATGGTGCTCATTAGTAAGAGGTGAATATGATGGTTCGGGAGAGGGGAGGATTTCTTCTAATTTAATTTTCCCTTGCAAAAAAACACTTGCTTTTTGATTCATCTTAACATTTTAAAGCTGAACAATAAGGTCAGAGGACAGACATTATTCCTATTGAAACCGAAGCATCATTTCTGTAATCCACGGATGGATCGTAATTCAGGGCGGAGACTCCTTTTCGGACCCAATATCAGGAACGCTTGTTCTTTCACTTCTCACTTCTTACCCTCTGTCTTAAATTTAAATGTCTTTCTCTGGCAGCAGATAGGCGACCACTTCGTTCCTCATGAGATTCATTCTGTCTCCGTAATTCAATTGCAGTGCGATTTAAAGAGATTCGCTTAACAGAAGATTCTTTCCCTGATATTCGCTAACATAACATTTCTTTATTCTACGCTTTTATTATCGAGCAGGAAACGAAGCGTTTTGGCATTTAATGTGATCCGGCCAAGGGTGGATTTTCTTTTTGGGGGCGGACATAATGAGTTTTGAACCGCTGTTTAAAATCAGACGTAAACAAAGAAATGTATTGTATATACATACCACAGCTCTTGGTATTTGCTCATGCGCAGTTTCAGATTTTCGCACTTGCGCGTATCAGTGCAAAGCAGAGATACTGCTGTTTTACGCATGCGCGAATCGTAGAAGGAGAATGATTAAAATCGCAATTATAAAACTTCTTTTTTTATTTTGATATGACTTCAATACACTAAAATCTTTGATAATAAATGCCCAATAGAATGGTACAAATATCTTCAATATCAGTTAAATATTTCTTGAGTTTTTCTCTTTCTAATACACAGACGCTCTCAGGAGACTTCACGTTATACTATGTATAGATAAAAAAAATTTTAATAAAAAATTGATGAAGCAACATTTTTAGCTAATTTTAATTCATGAATTATTATTCCCATTCTTTATTTATATTTAATTTCAAATATACAAGAAAAACTTTCTGAAATGGGGAAAATATTTTAAATGCATCTCTAAAAAGAAAGAAGTTACTGCATTTTGAAAATTGCTGCCTTTATATTTTTCTTTGCTAACATTTGAAAGATTTACTACGATTAGAATCCCCTCGAATATAGATAATAATTCAATAAATGTAATTATTATACAGGAAACTAAAAATGTTGGAAATGATTAACTGCTATAGGAAGATTACTGCTTACAAGAAAGAAGAATTTTAATAAACTGTCAAGTTACATTTTAAAATAATTATTCATGAAGCAATGTTTCACAGTTTTAACGGTATCAATGTTCAAATATATTTGACATTTTAAACAACATCACAGATATCAACTGGTCTACCTTCCCCATCAACCCGAAACTCCGGATTTCAGAAAGTAACAAATTCAAAATTCCAGCCATTTCCAAACCACGGTTCAGTTAGGATTTGTAACAATAAGCGATGTATGGATCAAAAATACTGTTACGTAATTTTCTGCCGGGGTTCGTTTGGATAGTGGAAATGATATGGTGTGTAGAACGCTCAATCAGCAGGCAGAAGTAGAATAAAAACAACGACGTTTATTTACACGTAGACACACAGGACAGCACAAAAGTGACAACTATATACAGCACATATCTTCACCCGAGACGTGTAGCATACAACAGCAGCATACAACCAGAATCTACTGCAGACAGTAGCGCACAGCTCAGTTCAGCACGAGCTTGACTCCGTCGCTGCTCACCGTCGCTTACGACTCCTCCGCTCCGTCTTCGGACTTCTCCGACTCTCGACTCCTACTGCCTTCTGCTTTCGAACTCGGACTACTGGCTTCACTTCTCTGGCAGCTGCAGCCCCCTTTTATAGGTCTCAGGAGACGGGGCTAGAAGCCTCTCAAACAATCAGGAACGTTCGAGGCGTATCTCGGTTCCTACTGGACGGATCGGGAAAATTCTCGAAGTTTCGGGCATTATCTATTTTGGCGCCAAATTCGTCGCCAAGTCGCCAAATGGTCGCCAAATTTGTCGCCATGCTCTGGGAACTCCGACGCACACCTGGACTCCGTCCCATTCAGATGACTGTAAAACTTTCTTTCTGTTGATGGAACAAACTATGCTGGGAAGCCGAATTGTAGGTTTGTAACAATACGACACCATTTATTGCATGATATTGAGAAACAATTTATCAAATGCACTTAAAAAGATTCGTAACGAATTAACATATAATTGTTATACTTACTGGAAAAAAGCGTACAAGTAGATCATTCAGAGAGGTACTGTATGAATAGTACAATCCAATTACGATACCTAAAAAAATAAATAAAATTATGCTAAAATGATTCATTCATTTCGTCTGGCATCTAAAATTCAGTTATAACAAAAATGAGTAACTGCATAAAAAAATGCATAACTGCAATTTTGTTGGTTTAAGTTGTTAGATAGCTATCCAAAATAGGTCTTTAGAGGGGAGATACGCAACTTCATTTAGTTCTGAGTACGTATGTGTGTTTTAATTATTATTTTCCTTAGTTGGTTTTCATTTTCTTTTTGAATCTTACTTTGTTTTTGTCTTTCAATACGAAACGTATATTTTTCCTACAAATTGCTTAGTAAAAAAATAAACAGCTGCTGCTCTACCTTTCATCTCACCCCTACTTTGGCTAAATGAACGCCATCTAGCGAATATGCAAAGCGAAAACAGTTTCTTTAACAAAGACTACGAGATGAGAAAGGCTTTAACCTCCAATAGAGAATAGAGAATTTGCAGCCAAATATTTTTGTTAATGTGGTGACATCTTTTGATTTATTGTTGAAATTGCGTCATGGGTATTAACTCGTTTATCAAAAGGTCGCTTGCGTTTTAGCTCGATTAATTATGGGCGCATCAGGGTCCTTTTTCAGTTATTTTTAGTACTGGAAAAGGGACGATCAACATCAATATTTTTCTGGTTCCTGTTTTTTAACGACATACTAGTTGATTATTTGACCTTCTACACTGCATAATGTTGTTTTTAATTTCTAAAGTTTCTGCTTGGTAATTTCTCCCCGCTTCTGTTTTTTAGTGACATATTCGTTGCTTAATCGACTTTCTACCTGGCAAATGTTTGTTTTTAATTTCTAAAGCACCTGCTTAGAAATTTTTGAAATTTAATCTTTCATACGATAGCTAGAATAATATTCAGAAACTGAAAGCAAATAATTAATAGTTCTGATTTATGCATAAGAAAATCAAGTACCTTTCAGGGATTCAAATAATCCTCGAAAGTAATTTGATTTGATCGAGTTTTATAAATTTGATCGAGTAATCACAAGAAATTTTGGTTTCAATAGTTTAGTTGTGTTAATGAACCGTTTTAAAGCAACAAGAGATCCATTTTGGGCCAGACCACATAATATTGAACTTTGATCAAATAACAGTTGAAGCACCTATATTTAATCTTTTATACGGTAGTTTGGAACAATACTGAGAAACAGAAAGCAAATAATTCATGGTTCTGATTCAAGTAAACGAAAATCAAATAACTTTCAAGGGCATAAATAATCCTTGAAAGTAATAAAGACTTAATCGAGTAACCACAAGAAATTTTGGTTTCGATAGTTTAGTCGCACTTACGGTCCATTTTAAAGTAACAAGAGAATTATTTTAAATCGGATCTCGCAATCATGAAACTTGGTCAGAAAACAGAGACGGTACCGCAAGTGAGAGGTTGTTTGACCCCGATTAATTTGGCATGTGCCAGGTCTGTTTCACAGCGGTTCTTAGGAGAAATCGGGTTGCGTGCCTGGAATCCTCAGACTCCAAATTTATCTTTTGTTTAGAAAAATACACGCGTTAAATTCTTTATGGAAGAAAAATAATTTAATATTTACTCTAACCAATTTAACATTTTTTATTTTTTCCACAGATCTTTCTTTTTAATTTTATTCCTTTCTATGAGTTAGATAAAGCTGAAATAACATGACATAATTTCAAGCACTACTCATTGAATTAGGGGACAGAAATGGCCGATTGTTGTTCATGTACTGTATGGTCAATTGAGCTGCGGGAATGTGAAAAATAACAGAGTAGTACATTAATCGTTTTGCCTGATCCAGTATTTATACCGTCAGGTTAATCAAATGTGCATGCGTAGTTGGTCACATTTGTAGATTTCTGTAAAGAATTTAGTCCTTTTAAATAAATTAAATTAAAGAAATAATATTTTAGATTGGCATCATCATATCTTTTCATTCTAACAAAACTCAAAAGAAGCAAGTTTTAATAAAAAAACTTTTTGGAAAGTTTTATTCGAATATAATGAAAGGAGATTCTCTAAATTTCCGCGATAGTAAAATCAACGAAAAAAGTAGACGAAATGTTTGTGATGGAACAATGCTGCTTTTAAAATTATGCTAATCTATTTTATATAACTTATAAATTTTAATAAAGTTGATAAGACAGCATAACTGTTTTGCATGACAGCATAACACTCACTGAGTTTGAAATAAAAGATAAGAGATGTTTTTGAGATAAGAATCAAAGTTCTTTTTTCTTGAAACTTCACAAAAACCGGTGACTATTTCTCTTTTTTCCTTTTTACAACATTTTTCAATCTTAAAGAAAACATCAAGCGTTTTATCAATTTTTTAAAGATGGAGAATTAATTATTCTTATAAAAAATGTCTTCTTTCTTTGAATTTCCTAGTCTATTTGAAGGCTTCAAGCTGAAAAATCAAAGGTAATAATATTTTTTTGCTTGCTTTTTTTTATTTCAACAATCATTTTTGATAATATTTTTATTCAATTTATTTGTCTCTTATTTAAATAAATTTATTCTCATATTATATAAGTTCATGCTGAAATTAAAAATGCTATTAAACAAATAACATATTCTTGAAATAGTAAGTATTCGGGAGTTAAATGTAATTGCTAAATTTTCTAAGAATAATTGAATGAAAATGAAATTATATGTTTATCGTACGTCAAAAATTTTATTCGAGAAAAATTCATCATTTGGTACTTTATCAAATCACCAATGGATGCTAAATCAGCCAATGGCAAAAAACATGATCGTTGTTTGTGGTATGACGTAACAAATGGTTAAAACATAACTAATAAAAGCTCAAAATTTGAAAAAAAAAAAGAACTGAAGTCCTGTTGAAAATTAAAATTTGTCCAAACTTTATGAAGTCTAATGATGACAATTCATTGCACTGTTTTCTTTAGCAGCTCTCTTACATTTTGGCACGGCCGATATAGCATCTGTTGGCGTTATAAACATCATCCTTTAATGAATTTCAAGCAAATATAATTTTTAACATACGACATTTTGCACTCTGAAACATGATATACCAAAATTGATTCAAATTGCGTAAATGAGAATTCATTATCCATGTAAAGCCATTATGGATCTTTTCATAACAATAATTTGAACATCTGATCTGCTTATTTGGGGTTAGGATTAATAATATATTGAAAGATAATAAATTCGCTGAAATCAATATTTTGAATTATAAAAGATTTACAGAGTTATGCAAAAAGAAAGAGCAGAGTTAAAATATTTATTTCTGATTAATTACAATGGATAATGATAGCTGTAATAGAACTCTAGATAAAGAGGATAATCCTGGTAAAATTGGCGCGATTTTTTTATTTACGAAAAAATAGCAAAAGTTAAGAAAAGTCATTATATGCGTTGCAGTATGCCGAGGAGTGAATTCATTGGAGTAATACAGATAGTATTTTCTTATAAATTCAATAAGAAGCCACGTTCATCATAAACAGATTTGGTATAAGAAATTGCTAGAAAATGGTTGGATATTCAAAGAGAAAATCACTGATCATTCTTAAGAATCAAATGAAAATTTTGAGCGTATCCGAACTGTATTCTAATGTAACCATTAGAAATATATAAACAGAACTAGCGGGAGACTTTCTCCGAACTCTCTCGCATACCCTCCAATTAAAGTCTGTGGCGGATTGAATTAAGCGAGAATAGAACCTGGGATCTTGTGGTTCGCAGCCCAGTAACATGACCACGATACAAAAGCAATTGCTCGGGTAGCGTGGTTGTTAACTGGCTTATAAGCGTTCACCACAAGTCTTATATCCTCAACCCTCATAAAATTATGGACCTAGGGTAAGTCGACAAATATCTTGCATGGCATTTCCAAATAATAGTTACAAAATATAGATCTTAAGGGCGTTTCTAACATTTTTATTGAATCTATCATGCGAATATGTATTTTATACGCCTTTCTACTCACCGAATAAAATCAAAATTTGATATGGGACTATAGTTGTAGTCACAAGATAACATACAGAATATCATTGAATTGAAGTCATTCCGTTTGTGAGTTAACATATTTACATGCATTCGAAAGTACAGACTGACAGATGGTCAACCTTTTGACGGATTTCGTTCAAAACTTTACAAGAAAGTACATTTTAGATACTAAATATGTAGATAAAATTTATCAAATTTTATTTGCGTAAATCTTTGCGTTTTGGAGTTATCGAGTTCATCTGTAATCGAACTGTTAGACAGAAATATTTCCTGCGAATGAATTTCATTCAAACGTTCATAGAAATCTATAAATGTGGTTAAAAGTTTACATACCACCAAATCTAAAAGTATTTTTTAGTTAACGTTTCCATAAATAGACAGACATATTTAAAAAAAATGTGTTTTCCTAACGTAGAGAGGTCTGAAGCGTGGAGATTCTTTCAAATCCCAAGTTTGAATTTTTTGATGATAATAGTGTTTCCTCTATACTTCGCTTACGAGAAAATAAAACGATGGGAGCTTTCAACTTTGCTAGGTTATACGCTTAAAAACCTATCACCGCTAGCTACTCTTACAAGGTCTCTGCAAGGTCTAGCTTTTACAGCAGCGAGTTCAACATGTCAGTTACATCACACATAGCATGAACTGATCTAATTTGATGTTTGTCGCATAACAAATAAAACTCACATTGAATATAAAGGGGAAAAAACTTTGATATTTACTTAATCTAGTGAAGTTTTGTATATGTCTCTATTTGCTGTCGTTTTTATTTAATAAAAATATTTTAAATATGCTTCTTCTTTTTGAATAAATCTGTAAAAACAATACATTTATTCATACTAGCTGGAGTGAAGTTCGATTTCCCAATTTCAAAACAAAATTGCACATCCCAAGATATCATCCTCCTGTTTACATAACAGACGATAGTGCAGAATCTTTTTTTTTTTTTTTTTGAAATTTCGTATCCAAATTCAATTTTTTATGTCGATAAGTCGGAAATAAACAACAGTTCTTTAGATCAAGCCATAATTGTTGGCCAAAACTGATAGTCCACATTGCGTTACTCTTTACAGAGAAATATTAAGGTGAATTCTTGATTTTCCTTTACTCATTATCTATAGATTATCTCATTACCTACCATTCATTATTTGCTTCTAATACTCATTATCTGTTTGTAATCAGGTAAATTGATTTAATTCATATAAAACGCGTGTATTATTGTAATTTTGTTTGTACAATTGATCATTGGAAAGTCTTAACTTCTCAGTAAGAGTCAGTTCTACATTTTCATCTTCTCGCTTATTTAATTGATAAAATTGATGGAATGTAACAATATTTATTTATTTGAAGAAACAAATTCACTTACCATAGACCATGCTTATTAGGAAGAAGTCCCAGTTGCAGATCAGTCTCAAAATAACAGTTTTGTAAGGTTCCTGCACAGTTCCCAGTCTATGCGCTTCTGCTGTACTTGGTGGGTACTCGGGGGCATTCTGAAAGGCTGGAAAACAATAATATGGAAGATCATTCTAATAAATAAATTTTTGCAGTACACCAATAAAATTAAAATAGGATGAGCCATTGCTGGGATTTAAGCTGAATATAAAACTCTAAAACTTTCAAATTTTTTATATATATTGTTTCCTAAGTAATATTTATCAAAACAAAATAGTCAATACTAATTTCAGAATAATTATCAATAACTAGCGGAGTGCCCTATGCCCCTCCCCCCCCACGATCTTTTCATATTATTAGATAATTAACCTTTCTGCCGTTTTTACATTCCCTGAACGTACGTATAATGGACGTGGAATAGTGCACAAAGGTAAGTCAAACAGTTAGCTGCATTGCTTGCTAACTTTATCCTATTTGTAGCCTAAAATTCCTTGCAAAATATACCTCTCTATGTAATTACTTCCGATACATAAAAACTTAACAAGGCATCGCAAAAGTTTTTTAATATCTTCTGTAAAGAAATTTCGTGAAACGTCGTTCGCGCAATCAGCAATCTCAAAATTTATTTTAATTTGATGGTCTTCCTTCGCACATATCGATGTTAATATCTGTACGCCCATTCTCAAACAAATTGCCTCATCCTGCATATCTTTCCAATTTGAAAGCACTTGAAATTGTCCAAAAATGTTAACAACTGATTATCATACGAAATAAAATTGCACTGAAAGTCACAATGTCATACGATACAGATAAATATCTGAAGCGTTGCAATGAAGTTGAATCAAAATAGCTTTTCACTGAAAGGTTTTATGAAAGTGAGCACATTTTTTTAATTGTCCGTGTTGGAAAGGAAACCTTCAAAGGTCACGGCACTCCGTAGGCATGAGTCACGCCTATTCATGCATAAATATGCAGCATGGATTATTATGAGGTTCGAAATATAAGGGGGAAAAACTGAGTTTGTTGGAATTTGTTCACACTTTCTTTTCAGAAAAATAAATTCAAAATTTTATACAGATTTACAATTTGGCAATAAAATCCCATACCAAATTTAATTTATCTTAACAGTTAAGTTTTTGAATTATCGTCCTCACATATACATGAATATACAGACAACGAATGTTTCTTCGTTTGACATATTTGCATCGGAATTTAATGCGTATTTGTAATTCTAATTACAAAATTAACATATTACAGTATTAAAATTTATCTTTACGCCTATTTGCATTTTGTATTCATTCATTTTTTTTCACATGCATACAAACTGAGAGATTTTAAATTTTAACAAAAATCTGATGTTAAAACTGTGTACCAAATTTCATTCGTTTAGCTAAAAGAGATTTTGATTTATCTTCTTCACAGACAGATAAAATTTCAAAATATGTTTTTAGGTTGAAAATATATAGAATGATCTGAAACGAGCAGATTCCTTAAAATCATGATGTTGAATTTTTTGACGATTACAGTAATTTTTTTGTGCCTTACTCCTGCAAGAAAATAAAAAAAAAGTACTTGAAGTACTTCAGAGAAAAATTGTTTAAAAAGTATTTTTTAAACTTAAAAACTTATCAAATAATTGACAATCTTATATTTTACTTCACAATTTTGACAATCCTAAAATCAAATATTCAAAAATTTTGATAAAAATAATTGATATTAGATGTATGGATGTGAGTTGAAAAATATAATTGGCATATCCTTCTTTAGATTCTTTCATAAAATACCTTAAAATTTTAATTTTTATTTTCCAACAAACATTGCATTTCTTAATATTATCGGTAATCTGTAGAAATGAAAATTGAAAACAATAATTGAAATTTCTGAAAAAATGATTTAAAATTAAACTTAAATGCTTTAAACCTACAATTATTTACAGTACTTCTAAGTTAATTGGATTTTGAATACCTATTATCTAAAGTAAAACATATGCTATCAAGTAAGAATTGTAAAAATAGTGTAAATCATTTATTAATTACATGATTAAAAAAATTTTTTTTCAGCAAATTTTTCAAAAAAAAAAAAAAAAAAAAAAGCTTTAGGGATTTTTTTTCTTTCTTTTTTTTTTTTAAAGAACCTCTAAATAAAATGTGGTTTTTTTTTGTATTTAAATCTAGCGTCAAATCAGTTCATGTTATTAAATTAATGCTACTTCCCAATTAAATTATGTGTTATAGACTTAATGTTAACTCTATCACATATAATTTAATCGTCAAAAATGAGCTATATTTTACTAATGGTGTCAAATTAGAATAGATGTATTCAGTTATCAAGGAAACTTCGAGTAAATGTTTTTAGAGGAATATATCGTTTCGCATTTATTTTCTTCAAATAAGTTTTCGATTTATTTTCATCACTTCAACCAAAGTGAGAAGACTGCGTTTTTTATTTTGAAAAATGTGAAAATTCATATGCTGGATAATCGTTAGTTGATGATACTTTTTCAATTTCTATTAATTTTCAAACTATATAAATTATAATAGACAATACTTTATTAACCAGCCATTATTTTCTAAAATTTTAGGTTTATGTTTTGGCATTGGGATTCAGACCTTATTTCATTATAAAACCGGTTTTTTTCCTTATAAAACCGTTTTCATTATAAAACCGGAAGAGGAATAGATAAATAAAATTATATATGCAGCGACAAAATTATCGGTTTTGCTGCCTTGTATGTGATATAATAGTACAAATATATGAGAGAAAAAGAAAATAGGATTGGTTCCATTTGGAAAATAAAATATTATCTTTTAACTTGGTAACTGCACATTCGCACTGATGGCTAAATCTGTATTTAGCTCCTTCTCTGATGGAGTAAATATTTTCAATATAATTTAAAAAAAAAACACCTGCAATACTATGAAAAAAGAATGCGTTTATCGATGAATATTAGAAAAATCTTTATTAAAAATTTCATTTTCAAGAAATTAGACACGTTGTATCATTTGCACGAAAGGCAAATATTGGTAACGAACACCTTTTCCTAATATCTGACATAAATTTCATATATTTTTCTTTAATTATTTTAATTATCTTATATTAATTAAATATTATTGCGAATTTTTTTTGGTAAATTTTAAACATTCATCTCTTTCTTACATTGATGTTTTTTTATAGTCAAAATAATAAAAAAAAATATTTTAAATGAAAAAATAAACTAATATTTCTAAATTTTATCTACCTCTATATACAGATTAAAGATTCAATTCTCTATTTTCAAAATATCATAATTTTTAAATCACTTAAACCAATTAACATCTTTTGAAAATTGTTAATAATAATTAATCTCATTCAATTTCCATAGTGAATGTTAAAATGCATTGTTTCTTTATGAGAGAGAACAGATAAATATTTTTGATCTCGGGGTTTTCCTGTTTTGTCAATCAGATTCATTCCTCCTATTGAGGTTTCGTTGTATTATGATAGAACTTCGAGCCGCCTAAACCAGATCTGTAACTAATTGATATTAAAAAGAAATGGTATTGAAAACTGAAACTTAGATGCTATTTATAATGTATAATGCTGTCATTTATAGAAAAATTTCAATTTTTAAAAATATTTACAGATTATAATTTTTATAGTCAATAATAATTTGAAGTTCGAGCAATATCAAACTGAAATCGATTTTTGGAAAGATAAACTCTTATATATGTAATGATATCTCTAATATGATCTAATTTAAATCCTAATTAATTTCGTAATTTAGCCCATATTAACTTCATTCTAAAATGTTTTCTTATTTCCTGATCCAATTCCAACTTTTTATTTAATTTATTCTACAAGGGTTCTAAAAAATTATCAGCATTTTCTCAAGCTCCGAGTGAAAGGATAAAAATCCTTAATGCTTACAACATTCTTTCAAAGATACCTAAGACTCCCTTTCCTAAATCGACACGTGTCAAAGAAATCACTATCAAAATCTCATAGTAAAAGCACTGAAGGGAAAAATTTTGATATCTTCGGCTCTTGTGCCGCGATGTAGATACTTATTTCTCACCACTTATTCTTTGTACTAAATTATGTCTTCCGTGGCGAAATAAATCAAAGTTTTAAAATTTCAAAAGTTTCTTCTATTTGACCATGCAACTGCTAAAATTTGTTTACATGTATGTAGTATAAAGCGTTTCATAAATAGGCAACAAATTGCAATTTAGTTTTCGAAAACAGAGAAAAGATGAATAGCTCAGTGTTCAACTTATTCGAATGGTGCACTCGACTTGAACAGAAAATACAAAGCAAGAGAAATAATTTATCTCGAAAATACAGACAGCAGTAAAAATTTGTCATCCGTAGACTTTTATGATGATTCCAAGTTTTATCAACCAGCGCATTCATCATGGAAACCCATAAATGTCATCTCAAACAAGCTTTGCATAAAATATAGTAGGTTTAAATCTGCACTGAGTGATGTTTTTATATTTCAATGCAGAAAGGAAAGGAAGAGAAATTGCGCATATTTGTTTTAAAAAATATGATTCGGCTTCCATCTGCTCTTTTTAATAGTATCACATGCAGGAAACCAATAAATCTAGCGAGTCGGCTGGTTAGATATTTTGTAGGAACTCGTGGTATTGAGCAAGATTGCAAAAGACTTTTTATTTATTATCGTTTGGTTTCTATCTCAATATTATTCCTTTTTAATTCCTTTTCTGAATTTATTTTCTTTATTAATTTTTACGTAGTATGGAGAAAGTATAGTAACTGTCTAAAAATTCGAAATCGAGATTTTGTTGAATCTTCGCGCTGTAGACTTCCCTCAGTTCGAAAAACACATTGGAAAATGTCTATCTATACTCAAAAACACTTTCAGCTAGACAGCTGAAATTTGATATACAATTTTTACACCACGTTTGCAGATTTCTGTCAAATTTTGAGTAAATTGTATTCAAAAGAAGTCCGTCTGTGTTTCTGTTTGAATATAAGTTAACACGATAATTATAAAACGAAAAGAGCTATATATATATATATATATATATATATATATATATATATATATATAATTTGGTACATAGATTTAACATTTATAGTGTAGACATCTATCAAATTTAGAGCCAAATCCAACGATGGGTTGATTGTCTGTCGGTCTGCACTATCAGAAACATGTAAACGAGATGATTCAAAAACGCAAAAACTTAAATATATGAAATTTGGTGAGAGATTTTGTGCCTACAAATTCAGTTTTGTGCCCAATCTTTGCTGCAATCGGTTGAGAAAAACGAGTCGAAAGCTAATTCGATTTCCGTATACTATTAATGGTATGACAGGGATTAATCGCAAAAATAACTCGCCAAGGATGATACGATAGATTCAGTAAAAATGCTAAATTCATGCCAAAAGTTAATATTACATATCTATTGTACGCCAATGTCGTGCAAGGCGTTTTCTGGCATGACAATTTTATTACAGAGTAAGCGTGAAAGTTTTATGGAGACCGCGCATGCGGGTTTAAAAAGAAACTATTAATTTATTTTTTGCCATTTCATTTTTTTTTGTCATCATTATTGCTTTTCATTAGCCTTGTAGTCCCAAACTGGGAAGGAAGAAAATTCTAGTGATCGAAAATAAAATATTAAGTGTAATAAAACCAGAAACTTCATTAATAAAATTAATTGGTATAATAATGCTTAAAATCTCGAAAATGATTCAGTTAAAGAACGTATCGAGGAGTTCCCAAGAAATATTTGTATTTGCACTAAAACCACACAAATAGTTTAATAGCTAACAGATATTTCGTCACCTTCTGAAGTGGAAATCAGTAGATAAAGTCTTTCCGAAACTTTTACATATATTCTCAAATGAGTGTACTTGTGTATCATTAACGGTATGCTATTGGCGAATAACAGTTCTGAAATATTCAACCAGAGCCCGATCTTTGGTGATGAATCGATGAGATGCGGTTAATACCCAAGTATCAGAACACCAAACATGTATTTTGGAAGCCTCTTTTCCAATAATTTGAAGCCAAAATTTGGCACAGGACTTCCATCAAACTTTATTTATTTTAATCAGTAAGTTTTTTAGTTATTTAGTTTACATATACGGAAAAGTTTGGATTTATAAATGTACAGATGCAAAAGTTGAATCCCTTGATGGGTTTGACTCAAACTTTGACACAAATCTACACTTTAAAAGTTTAATATATGTACCAAATTTTACATTTATCTCGACAAATTTGACCTAGAATTTCATACTAAATTTAATTTATTTAAGTCATTGAGTTTTTAGTTATTGTGCTTACAGTTTAGTTATTGCGCTTTAGTTATAGACCGACAGACATTCAACTCATTGACGAGGCTAGCACAAACTTTGATACTAACCTTCATTTTAGATGCTTAATCTATGCACCAGATTTTATGCATCTAGATCTTTCCGGTTGGTGATTATTCTGTTATCTTGCATTCGGGCATCCAGAACGAGATACTTCCTGTTAATGTATTTGGTTTAAAATTAGACAGAAATCCGTATACTAAATTTTATCTGTCTTGCATAAAGTGTTTTAGGTAGATTCCTATGGGAAAACTATCTATTTCAATGGTTCTCAAGACAAGACTTCTGAAAAATTTCTGCAGTAATATATATAAGCGTAAAACCCTTTGCCCCATGCTATCTTGTAAACAGGATAACTAGAGTATTTTTGTTTGGATTTTAACTGGCTTGGAATATGTAGTTAGAAATGAAAAATCTCGGACTACTGCTTAAATGGCGTATATAGCTCAAAAGGTGTGGAAATAGTGGGGGTTAAAATTTTCCTTTCGCTATTACTCTCTTAATATTGAAAATAGTAAAAAAATCCAATTAGCATTAAACAATTGGATTTGCAATTGGAAAATAGAAAAACAAATCCAATCCTTCCCATTAAGACAAACAAATGTTGTATTTAAAGTTTTTCGATAACTTAAATATCTTAGAAATTTGGGGCTGAAAATTGATTTTCAAACTCTACTTTTGACTGTTTCTAACATCAACAATTTATGTTACCAAATATTAATTCAGATGTTAAGGAATCTATCTACCTTTGCATTCCAACTTGATGAGAGGAATTTTCAAGTTATCATATTCACATACAGAGTTTGTATATACACGTTTATGCAAATATAAACGTAACATTATTAAAAGGCATTTTGGAATGTAATTGCAAAAATGTGTTTTTCAAACTGAGGAAGATGTGAAACGTTGAGATTCGTCAAAATACTTTCTCTTTGAACTTTAATCATTACAGTACTTTCTCTTTGATACACTTCGTATACAAGAAAATGTGGTGAAAGCTTATAAGCCATTTAACAGCTACGCTACACGAGCAATTGCTTTTGTATTGTGGTCATGTTACTGGGCTGTTATCATATTCACATATAGAGTTTGCATATACACGTTTATACAAATATAAACGTAACATCTATTAAAACACATTTTGGAACGTTACACGAACACATTACATGAACAATTGCTTTTGCATTGTGGTCTTATCACTGGGCTGCGAACCACAAGATCCCAAGTTCTATCCTCGCTCATTCCAATCAGCTACATTGGTGATACGGACGTGATTTGAACACGCAACCTTCTGAAAATCACAGATTCTCCCTTCAGTGAGTCGGAGGTGTCGGAGTTTGTGGTAAAAGCTTATAAGCCAGTTAACAGCTACGCTACACGAGCAGTGGCTTTTATATTGTGGTCTTGTCACTGGTTTGCGAACCACAAGATACCAGGTTCTATTCTCGCTCATTCCAATCAGCTACAAAAATAAACCAGCATCGAAATCTGCGTATTTATATATTTTGCGGACGTAAAACTGCCAATTTTCCATTGACAAAGAAATGAATGGAAGGAAAAATAAATAATGATAAAAATGATAACATTAATAAAAACAGTAAAAAAAAATAGAAATAATAAAAAAAATAATAAATGAAAGAAAAATAGTTAATTATAGAAAGAAATAGAAAGAAAACAATGAGTTTCTAAGTTATAAAATGTACATTTGTATAAGTGCATTAGAGTACAAAACGCATGTCTAGTCATTGGCTTTGCTCCATTAGCAAGTTTGGGCCAAAAACATAGTCGAGTATAAAACTGCTTTAAATTGAGATAAGGCATCGATCGGAATTGTAATGAGATAAACTGCTTCCTTATCTATGTAAATGAGGTCAGATTTCCTGCCATCATCTTAGCATCTTGTACTCAAATAACAACTTAATGAACTGACAGTTCGAAAAAGTTGTGGACAATGCTTATGTTATTTGTTTAAAATTATATAAATAATATGACGTTATTTATATTAATTTAAAGTGTTAAGTATGTAAAGAAGAAAAAAAAAACAACATCCGCAGTTTAGAAGGGAGTCTGGTGTCAGGTATTAAATTTTAATCTCGTTAAAAAAAATCTTCAAAAAATGGTATGTTTGCTTACAAATATCTTTGAGTATACAAAATGATGCTTGTTTTTTTATATTAAAAATATATTCAAATTTTTGATTAAAAATAAATAAATAATTATTATTGAGAGTGTATAAAATTTATAATTAATTGCTGTATTCATAAAGAGTTTATTACATTAAAGTTTCAATTTAGTAATCAGAAATTGCATTGAGTCCTATAAAAATTATCAACAATCGAATTTTGAAACATTTTTCATATATTTAAATTAGTTTCTTTGCTGTTTTCGCCCCTCGAATATTATCATTAAAAAAAATTATAAATCTTCCAATTTTTTGGCAATTACAATAATATTTATGAAATAGAAAGTAACATTTTGATTTACTCTTATCTATATCTATATCTATACTTATAATAAAGCTCAATGTGTGTGTGTGTGTGTGTGTGTGTTGGTGCTCTACAGACCAGACCATTCAACCTACAGCTACCAAATTTGGCACGTGTATACCTTGGAGGCCGGAAATGTGCACCTGGGGGTTATTTTTTCGAATTTTTAACTAGAATTTTATTTATTAAAAAATTAAGCGAAATTTTGACATGTTTCTGCTATAACTGCCGAAAATATTACCGCACAAAAAAGATTTTTACATGAAGTTAAAGATAAAAAATTTATCTTTTAAATGATACTACTGTTTTAATCTTAAAATTAAATTTCTATTTTTAATGAATTTTTAAATATATATTTTAACTATGTTTTTCAATAATTTTTTTCGTCAAAAATAAAAATGAGGATTAAGCACGTTTCGCATTCATGAGAAAAAAATAGCTTTTTTCAAAGTGTTGCCATCACATTGATTAAAGCTCTAACTGAAAATAAATTAAATCTTTTTGGAAATGAAATCTGCAAAATTATAATTTTCGGCAAGTGTCTGTAAGAAATGAAACAAATATGAAATATTATTTTTTCTAAAAAATAAATTCAAGAAAAATTATTTTATGATCTTTTACACTCTCTATACAGGGTGTTTATTGAGTCCCCGATCCATTTTGATATTTAATGACTCATAAAATAATGAAGATGTAAACAAACATATGGCATTTATTGATGGAATAACTCATATATTTTCCTTTTCAGGTTTGAATATTTTTACTTTTGTAAATATCGTCTGCGCGTGTTTTTAATTTCAGATAATTTCATTTTCCAGTCTAAATATCTGTACTTTTCTAAATATCGTCTGCTTATTAATTGCATTTTTCTCTCTTTTGTTTTTGGCAACTATTGAAATGTTATGTTTACTTTTGATGTGTTTGTTCTATTTAGTACTTTTGTATGTGATGTTTTATTCGATCGGATATTAAGGAGAATGCATACACCACAAGAGAAAGCACAGATTTTATGGTGGTCATAGAGTTAATTTCCAATCAACTAAATCACTGACTTTTAAGAGTTAATTTCAAATCACTTAAACTGACTGATTTATGAAGATTTGAATATCACTATTCAATAAAAAAAGGATAATTTTAGATTTTTCATCAATCGTTTCAAAGAAAATACGCCAATAAGCGCGCAGGTTTTTGAAGATTAATTGACCTAAGATTATGAAAATGGTGAGTTTTTCTAAATTTTTAACATTTAAAACTTCATAAATAAGTCTTAGTTGATCGTGGAAAATAGAAACATTCATTCATTTATTTAAAATTTGGTGTGTCCAGAATATTTATCAGAATATGATACCTTACTGCATTAAATTTAGACTTCATAATTTTTGAAATATATTTATAGGCCGGAACAAAATATTATTATTGATTTCATTTCAATCCTTTTGAAAGCAAAACTAAAAACTGAATTTTATACTGAATCTCAGAAATTTTTGTTCAATTATCGTTTGAGATATTACATAAACTATGAAAAATATTTTGTAGTTAACATAAGACTTAAATACCGAGCGATTCTGTTTGCAATACTCATATTCAATAATAATAATAATTAATAAATAACAATAAAGATGATTAATAAAATAAAACGCTTGGTTTTATTAAAAAATATCTTAATATTAATTGCAATTTCGTCATTTACATTTTTAAGTAAAGTTGAAGTTTTACCGGAAATGGCAACAAATTAGCAAAATATATATAGTAAATTGAACGAAACGATCTAAACAATATAAGTTTGGTATGACTATCAAAATTTGAAGATTAAAAATGTTTTGTTTGAGAATCCTTTAAGAGACCAGTTACTTAAAATATTTAATTGAAAATTGTAGCGAGCGGTAATACTGGCGAACCGGCTGGTCGCCAAAGGCGGCTAGTATATTCATAAATGAATAAAGAATTAGTTTATTTAAAAAAAACGATACATTTACTAATTTTCGAATATATATTGTTTCTCTAGATAATCAAAACATTAGAAAAAATTGATAACATTAAAAAAAAATTGATGTTCTTGCGTTTGAATCTACATGGTTTCTCATTTGTTTATTTTTTGCTCGAGAGAATTTATAACAATCATAACATTAAAAAAAAAGTTTTCAATCACTGGTAATCGACGCGCAACTCGATTAGTTAAACATGAGTGCTTTTTAATAATGCATTACTTTTAACTCTCAGGATGCTTACAACCATTTTTTGGGATTCTGTAAGAATTTCGTTGGCAAATAATTTTCAAAAACAGCTTATAAGTGATGTAAAATAAAATTTCATTTATAAATAGGAATTTCTTTAACTATGAATAAATCTAATTTAAATTAAATAAAAATTTACAGAATAATATTTTCTCTATTTATTAGCTAGAACGGAACACATTATGTTCTAAAAATTAGCTAAAACATATTTTCTAGCTAAAAAGTGCTTAAAACTTCTTTCTATGAATTTCGCATGGGTACTGACGTATTAGGGTCCGTTCTAAAAATCATATTTAGCAAAAATTCTGATTAAACATTCGAAAAAACAACTTAAAAATTAGGGTAAAGTGCATATTGCATCTTACCCCAAGTTACAACTAGTCCCTGTTTTTCTTACCTAAATTAACAAATGAAAAAAAAATAACACATAAATATATTCATTAGCACATACATTAAACTTTCAGTAATAATTTGACTTATCTTATAGTTCATAATTTTCAGAAGGTACAGAGAACGTTTAAAGGGAAAAAATAAACTTATGTAAGTTTCAATGATCTTAGTGCTATGGAAATAATTAAGTACTAAGCAATATTTAAAAAAATATTTTATTTATAGCATGAAGAATAATTATCTGAATTTTGTACATTTTGATAAGATTTTAAAATGATTTTTTAATCCTACCTTTCCTTAATCCGACAATCTTCTGGTTTAATATCTGTCAGATCTATTGTAAATTAAAGATAATTGTTATTAAAAATCTGTTTTAAACTACATTTAGTCATAATTAAAATATGTGACTAATCAATTAAAACATCAATTAATTTACATGTAGATCTACTGTTTTTCTTTGCAAGTCGTTTTTGTCGCAACTGAAAAATTCAGATAGAAAACAGTTCAGCTGAAACAGTGCATTTAACCTCGTTTTTTTGTAGCCAAAAAAAGAGAGATCTACAACAGAAACACACGGTCATTAGCTTTTATTTAGTCTTATGTCAAGTGTTGTTTTAAATTGTACAGTTTCGAATCAATACAGCTGCCGGTCATACTCACTTTTTGATGTTTCCTACTGTTGAGTTATGAGTCAAAATATTGGAAACATCTGCTCAAAAGCAATACAATATTAAAAACACATTGTCATTTAAGTCGAAATTTATTCAGTACCGAATTTTCTCACTATTATTCTGAAAAGTAAGCTGCTTTTGTGAAAATTTTATGCTTTGAAGGTGAATGGACTCGAAAAGAAAATAAAAATTTCTGAAAAAGCATAAGATCACGAAGTACTAATGACTCTTCACGGAAGGGTAGCATTGGACTTTGATATAGCAAGAAAGAAGCGATATTTTACATATCTGAAAATTATTCCTCTGTTTGGATTGTTTTAAGGATGCTCCGAAAATGACAGGTTATCAGTAAGTAAGTTTTATAAAAATTAGTTTTCTGTTATTCCTACTTAAAACTGATTTTATTATGAAGATTGTGATCGGCCAAGAAATTGTTTTCCTTTTAGAAATTACAGGAAGTTTGAGCCCAGAAAACGGATAGAATTTTCAGTATAGAATATAGAATTTCAATTTTGAATATTTTGCTTTTTCAAATATGGAACTCGAATTTTTGCAATAAAGAAATTTTATTTCTCATAAATTTTCTTTGAGAACAAATATATGAAATGCAAACACGATGCATAATTTATTATATTATCTAGATTATACATAATCGGATATTATATCTAATTAATACAATCTGAATGTTCAGTAACTTCGAAAAAATTTATGTGTTAATTTAGTACCATGGACCGGGAAAAATTTCTTATACTTCACGAATAAAATTATGTAGTTTGAAACACCAAAAATATAAATAATTAATACAACATTCATTATAATAATGTAAACAAAAACAGCTTTATGATATTTTGTTTTGCAGTTACACATATTACTTTTATTGTTCTCAAAAAGATTTAAATAAATATATATATACATATATATATTATTGCATAGATATGAAATTTAATATTCTCATACTTTTATTCAGGCAACTGTTAATTTTATTCATTTCTATCCAATAATATATTTTGGTTGTGGTTTATTGAAGCAAGAGTTATTTTATAACCACACTATCCTAATAATATATTTTTAAATGCTATTTATAGTAAAAAAAATATCGATTATCTTTCAGATTTCTGAATTCTCCGATATTGAGTGTTTCTTAAGTTTTTATTTTAAGTATATTTATCAGAAAATTAGTAATTAAGTACAATATGCAAGTATATTTATCTGTAAATAAGCAAGTTCTAGGTAATTGTGGACCGTTTGATTACATATTAAACTAATTATGAAACATTATAGAAGTAAAAATTATAGACTATTTAAAAAAAAATATAGACTATATTTAAAAACTATTATAGAAGTAAAAATTCATGAAATATTTTTTTAAAAAAAGGTTTAACTGAAAATAATGTTAAGCTATTTTAAGAAGAAAACCACACATTATTTTTATATTTTTCATAGTTTAATTATATAATTACATTTCATATTTACATATAATTTTGATCAAATTTTACTAGGGAAATTCTCTTTGTTTACAACGTAACTTTAACGATATTTACTGTCAAGAGTATCCCAATTCTTTTAAAGACGGACTTTTAAAGTAGAAAAAAAAATTTAAAAAAATCAAAAGATGCAGTTTTGCTTTGAGTGTTTCATCTTCAAAATATAAGTTTATACGTGACAAAGTAGTATTATAAAATGAATTATTATTTATATTCATTTTATTTAGAAAGTTTAGAAGTTCTGGAATTTTCTTTATGATTATTTTTGAAAAGATGCTCTTTTCACATTTAAATGCCTTCGAGATGTTCCTGAACACTAAAGTTTCAAGAAAATCATATGGATATTAAAGATTCCTGTTAAAAATTAAAGTAAAACTATGTGCCTTTTAATTTTTGAGTTCTTTAAGATAGTTAAAATTAATTTCTATTCAGAATAATATCAAAATTCAGTGCATTTTAATAATTAGTACATATTAAAATTTAGTTTATTCTATCAAAAATTCAGCGCATGCACATAAAAATATTTCTGAAAAGTTAATTTTTAAATAGAATCACAAAATAATGCTCAATTTGATTCCAAATCCATTTTATATAGTAATAAAAAATAAGGAAAAAAAACATTAAAAATTATTTTATTTAAAATATTTTTTTAAATAATAATTTTTAAAATTAAAAGATATTTAATTTTGAAGAGCTTATTTTACAGATATTTAACGTATTTATATTCTAAATTATGCACATTAAAATGTCAAAACCTTTAATAATTTGCAAAAATGTTTTATAGAGCCCAACTTACTGAAAAGTTTTCTTATATTTTAAAGTATTTATCAGTAAAAGTTGAAGAAATAGTCATTCAGTAGTTCAGTTTCTATAGAGTGCAGACAATTCTATAGAATGCAAACGATTTATTATAAATCTTAATCTTATTTTTATTTATGTTGATAATATATTTTTTTCTTCTTTATTATCATGTGCAATATAGATCTTTGTTCTGTCATAGTTTCTATTTTTTTAATATACAAAAAATAAACAACAACAGACAATACAAGTCTTGTCATATAATTGAAATTCGGTAAAATAAATTCTTTATATTATAATATATAGTACAAAAGAAAAAAAAGTTAGTAGATGTAGATAAAAAAATCTATATTTTCTCATCAGATGAATTGTTATTTTTTATTTTACAATTTTTGATGCATTATTTTGTGTAGCAAAATTTAATGAATATATTTTGTTACTGAATATTTTAAGGATTTAACAATGTGTGTGAGGTTTTCTTTTTTAATGGTAAAGAGGTTTACCGAAATTTCTCCAAATACAATTGTTTTAAAATTTACCTTCTATTGTTTTCAAATAACAGTGTAATTTTCTAGCGCCAGGGCTACTCTTCTAAACTATACAAAAAATTAAAAAAAATCAATAGAAGCTATATCAATGATGACTCAAACATATTTCTTTGTGGAAAGTCGACTGTCAAATTTCGTTTTTTATTTGCTTTTGTAATACTTCTGTATGTTACTAAGACTTCTAAATAAATATATTGCGCTTTATCTTTTCACGTGCGGTACTGAAATATTTATTAGCTATTTAATTACAACAAAAGAAATTTACAATAATTTTTTACTGATTAAAAATTATAAAACTTAATTAACGCTGAAAGAGAAACGGAAATGTTTGTACTCTTCATTTGGAACATGGAGTCAATTTGACTCTTGTTTTAAAATTAGTCCACCTTGAGTTTTTGAAATATTTTATGAATTATTTTTTAAGTAATTAATAAACTTATGTGTTACGTTTTAAAAAAATTAGGTACTTATTTATTACATTTAAAGTTTAAAAAAACTATTTCTTTGGAATAAAAATATTTTCATATAAAAATTTCATACAAATGTTTATATTGTTACGGAAAATTCGTTCCTTGTTTTTAAGATAAAAAAATCTAACAGGCTCAATAGCATAATGACGCTTAATCTGTACATGAAAGCACGAATACACAGTAGTAAAAAAACAGACGAAGCTGAAACAAAATAGCATTATTAGTACACAGTAGCATACAAGCGGCAAATCAGTGATAGACAATCGTGACATCACTAAAAGCTCAAAGAGAACTCGCAAGAGAAAGACTTTGCAAGCAACTATTCACTCGAGTTAACTCATCTACCTACTACTGAACTTTTGAGATTTTTTTATAGATCAAGTAGCTGGATATCGACTGTTCTAAAATAAAATCTGGAACTTGAACTCCCATGAAACAATAGCTAAGATTCTTGAATATTCTGGATCATTCATTTTCGTTGCACAAAACAAAAGCCACAAAATTCGCCATCAAGGCACAAAATGATTGCCAACATCAGGTGTCATTAACCTGCCATTCATTCAGCACCTATTAAAGCTTTTTCCAAAACTCTTATTGCGAAGGAAAGTAGCATTATTTTGAAAACGAATTAATTCATTGTTTTATATTGCATTTTGAGAAAAACGTTCATAAATTTGAAGAACAAGCAGCTTAGATTAATTTTATAAATATTATGGAACATTTTTTAAGAAATAAACGAAATTCTAAACATGAAAAATTAGCGAAAGATGTATTAAAAATTAACAAAAATTTAGAATGTTCCAAGTCTTTAAATATATACTTATATATATATTTTGAAGTCTCGCTTAATTTTCTTCCGTTATAAGCGCTGAGTATGGAATGCGCTTCCATCAGAATATTTCTGCAATGGATAATCGATATCAAGCAAATGGACTCCTAGTATGTTAAGAGATTACTGTTGTTTATTAAAAAAAGCTATTGATATGAAGTACATAGATATTATCTACAGTACATATATTTTATTACTACTGTATATATAAAACATACGGTTACATAAAATAAAAAGTTGGGAAAATTTCTTAGAAAAATAACTTTTTCACGAAATTTGTTTTTATTTTTTAAAACCATATTTATTTAATTTTCATAAAACAGTGTAATTTTTTTATTATCTTATTTTAGTTTTAATGCTCTAAGTTAAGTGCTTATTTAACTAACTTAACTTAACTTCTATTAATACTAAAGTGTCAAATGCCGAGCCTTACAAAGGGTGTACCAAAATTAACGCAAGATTTGAATTTGCCACCATTCGTGCAGTAAACTTGTGGCCACCTTATTAAGAAAACTATTCGACAACTGGTAGTTGGTACTGGTATCGACACGATAGAACAATACGTTTTCATTGTTGAACAGTATTTCAAAAATAATGAAAGTCTGGGGACCACAGTTCGAAAATTTGTGAATTGACCTCATAGATTGTGGGATTTAACACCATTGGTTTTCTTTTTATGGGGTTATTTGAAGTCAAAGGTCTATGACAATAAGGACTATGGATTGAAAGAGGAAATTCAACGCTGCCTCAACGAAATCCAGCCACATTTATGCAAAATCGGCGTGACAAATTTCGACAAGAGAGTGCGCATATGCCAGAAAAGCTGTGGAGGCCATTTGCACTATCAGTTATACCATACATAACCCTATCCTGTGTATTTTACAATTCAATAAAAATATAACAATTTAAAGAAAAAAACCCATGTTCTTTATTTAATTAAAATTTTGCGTTATACTAAACCTAAACTATCAGCTGTCAAATGGGTTTTTTAATAAGATTGCCAACACTTTACAGCACAAATGGTGGCAAATTCAAATTTTGCTTTAATTTTGGGACACTCTTTGTTATAGTAAATATGTATTGAATAAATTCTACAAAATCGAGATTTTCAAGATTTTGAACTTCAAAAAAAAAAAATCTGTGTGGTAATGGAATATTTTTAATGTCATTCTTTTTCAACACTCCCTAAATTTGTTTGCAAATTTAATTATTTTACTAATTATTAATCCAATTCGATAAGTTTTAATTTTGGTTTGGAAAATGTTAAAATTGAAAAGATTCAAATGGCAGCAGTTTCAATCTATGCAAAAAAATTCTTATAATTCTTTGCAAAAAAAAAAAAAAAAATTAATTTGAGTAATTTTCTGTAAAATGATTTAAATCACTAAACATTAAAAATTATTTTTGAATAAAAATGTAAAAACTTGGATAAAGTAAAAATTAATTTTATATTGAGAGTTATATTATGTAAGGAATATTGTATTGCTTGCTATGAAAGTTTTTCTGCATCATCATCTGCCATGGAATGATTCATAAAATCATACGATTGCCAGAGGATTTTTCAGATTGCAAATTTCTTTGAAATTTTGACTAAACACTATTCAAAGGAAGTCTGGTTGTTCAAATATAAGTTAATGCAATAATTACAAAATGAAGAGAGCTAGAAAGATGAATTTCGGGATACAGAATTACTATCTAAAGCGTAGATACCTATCAAAATTTGTGCGAAATCTAAGAACAGGTTGATTGTCTGTCGGTCCAAACGCAATGACTTAAATATATCAAATTAGGTATGGGATTTTGTGACTTCAAGTGCAGTTTTATGTCAAATCCTTGTTTCAATCTATTGAGAAACACGAGCCTAATCGCCAAAACACTCACCGTGGATGATGCAATAGATTCATTAAAAATGCTAAATGCACGATAAAAAAATATTTAGGAAATATCGTACGCCAGTGTTGTGCAAGGCCTTCTCTGGAATAAAAGCTTTATTAGGGAATTCGAGAGAAAGCTTTCGGGAGGACACTCCCGCTGATTTTATATTAATTTTGCTAACAAATTCGTGCTACAGTTTTCTTTTCTCCAACTATTTAGAATGCATAATAAGTTTTGTGAGAGTGTATTGCAATTGTTTTTGTTGTATTTGTGTTAATTACATGAAAATGTCCACAGATCTCACATTGCCATATGTTAAATTTACAATCATGAAACAATTCAAGGACAAAAGTTGCAAATTTAATGAAGAAGTAAAGGAATGTAAAAAGAAGTAATGATGCCAATTTCATCATTCTTATGGCACCTGAGCTTTTATTTCTTATTTTTGTATTCACATATCACAAACAGTAGTGAAAATTTACCATATCCTTTGCGTCGATAAACTGAGACTAAATATATATATTTTAATTTATGCTTCCCAAATAAATTATTGATTAAATATCTCAATTATGATTAGCAAAGTAATTAAACAAATTTATTTTCATTTCATTAATTAATTAGTTACCAAGAACATATTCATAAACTTTATACAAGGTGCGGCAAAAAAAAAACACCTCAGACAAGGTTAATACATCACAGAATAGAAGTTAATTCATTTCTTTTTAATTTTTGTTTATTTCCTTTTGTTTACCACTTCAGTTATAACATATTTAATAATGTATCTTTTAGTTTAAGTATTGTTTTTTTTGGCTTTTTTACAACGTCAAACAAAAGATATGCTATTTTAAAACAAGGAAAACGACAGTATGAAGTCGTTTGTTTGCTTAATCTGCCTCGGCAGAAAATGTCTCATGCAATTTATCATTTCAAAGAGCTTGGCAATGATGGCCAAATTCCAAGAAATGAACGAAAATGTATAGTGAGCCCTTTCAATAGCTGTAAGATTGTCAAAAAGCTAGTTCAATGAAATTCGAGGGTTTCCATGAGGAAGAACACTCGTGAACTGGGAATAAGGGACCTATCAGTGCAACGAATAGCAAAAACAGAGCTTGGATTAAAGTCTTATAAGTTCCAAAAAGTTTAGCTTCTCACTGAAAAAAACAAACTCGTGCCGCTCCAAAGACGCCGAAAACTTTTAAAACGGGCCGCAAGTGAGAGCCGAAAGAGATTCCTTTTCACTAATGAGAAGCTCTTTACCTTCCAAGAAACTCATAACTGCCAGTACTATAGGATCTGGTCTGTAGATGCTCCAAGCACTTCAGCAATTCTTGAACATCGCAATAATCCAAAGTCCGTCGTGGTCTGTGGCGGAATTTGAGCAAGCGGCAAAACATGTCTAGTTTTTGTGGATGAGGCTTTAAAATAAATTAAAAAAATGTACCAACAGGGCATTATAGAAGTTGTTGTATTTCCTTGGGCCAAAACGTACTTCGGCAGTGTAAAGTGGGAGTTTCAACAAGACTCCACACCAGCTCACAAACTCAAAAAGACAGAACAGTGGTGCAAGGAGCATTTTCCGGACGTGGCATCATTTGGAGAATGGGCACAATACTCGCCGAATCCCAATCGAATGATTGCAGTGTGTGGTTCATTTTGGAGTCTCAGGCTTGCACTAAACGGCATAAAAGTTTGGACTCTCTAAAGCAATGGCTTCGACGGGAATGGGATAGATTAAAAGTAGAAGACTTGCGGCCCATTGCTGTAAATTTCAATAAGCGCTTGCGCATCTGCATCGCTGCAAAAGGCATTCCCTTTGAAAAAAATTAAATTTATTTATTAGTGAAAGTCTACTCTTATTATTATTTGTTATATTTTGTTAATTTATTTATTTTTAATCAAGTTATATTAAAAATTGCTTGTCCGGGTTTTTCCGCCGCACCCTGTATAAATCATACGAAAAAAATCTTTAAATAAATATTCATTGAAGTCAGATGAGCGTTTAACTTACAGATCAGTAACAGCAAAAGAACAAAGACATTTATTCCAGTCAAGCTGTAAGCTATATTTCTCTTCCCATCTGTTATAAGGAGAATGTTGGAACAATCGTCTGACATGAGGAGCGATGAGTAAACGAAGCCGACAGCAATGCCCAGCTGAAAGGAAGGATATGACAACCACCATTGAATTAAAGAAAAATACACACAATTCATCATTTTATTATACATCTCACATACGCGCATACTTGATTTTTTAAAACAAAAATAAATGATATGTAAAATGGTTAAAAATATCTTTATTTTCGTGAAAAAAAGAAATCACGATATGGTATAAGAATGAATAATTCGATTTAGTATGACTCGTAAATGACTAAGAAAATTTTAATAAATCTTTAAAAAAATAAGCAAAAAAAAAACCCCTAAGGAATTGTGACAGAGAAGAATAAAAAGTATTAGCTTCTAAAGCAACATCTGCACGATCAACGTTCCAGTTTTTAAAAAAAAAATCTAGGATTCTTATCAGACCGCGCAGATGACTTTTAAAATTTACCAATAACAGATGAAGATCTGGAGGTAATATATTTTTGTTGTGATAAAACTTATTAGAGGAATATTCGATACAAATATTGAGTATCATTTATATTTGGCTAAAAGATTACAACCAGAAATATTTAAATTTGGAATAATTCAATGCGAATTTTTAATGCATTATTTAATAACTATAAGCAAAGTCCTTCTAATATTGAAAATAAATCAACAATATTTTAAAATATATGTTTATATAAAATTTTAAATATCCAAATCAATTACAGATATGGAATACTAAAAATTTGAAAATAGAAAAATAATAAGATAATTTATTAATCAAAATAAAAAGAATCATATATCAAATGTTAAATTGAAGGAATATTTATAGTATAGAAAATATTAGTTCTAATATTTGTCTACAGAAAATATTATAAAATATTAGTCAACAGAATGTAGACAAATATTATGAAATAATTTTTTTAATAAGTTTTAAAAAATGCTTCATGCAACTCTTACTTCACACACACACACACAAAGCACAAAGATAATGGCAGCTCAGAAGGAAATCGTTACGCTTTGTTTTTATATATTACTAGCCGCCTTTGGCGACCAGCCGGTTCGCCAATATTACCGCTCACTACAATTTTCAATTAAATATTTTAAGTAACTGCTCTCTTCTCAAACAAAACATTTTTAATCTTCCAATTTTGATAGTCATACCAAACTTATACTGTTGTTTAGATCATTTCGTTCAATTTACTATATATATTTTGCTAATTTGTTGTCATTTCCGGCAAAACTTCAACTTTAATTTTAAGTGGAAATGATGAAATTGCAATTAATATAAAGATATTTTTTAACAAAACCAAGCGTTTTATTTTATTTATCATCTTTATTGTTATTTATTATTATTATTATTGAATATGAGTATTGCAAACAGAATCGCTCGGTATTTAAGTCTTATGTTAACTACAAAATATTTTTTATAGTTTATGTAATATCTCAAACAATAATTGAACAAAAATTTCTGAGATTCAGTATAAAATTCAGTTTTTAGTTTTGCTTTCAAAAGGATTGAAATGAAATCAATAATAATATTTTGTTCCTGCTTATAAATATATTTCAAAAATTATGAAGTCGAAATTTAATGCAGTAAGGTATCATATTCTGAGAAATATTCTGGACACACCAAATTTTAAATAAATGAATGAATGTTTCTATTTTCCACGATCAACTAAGACTTATTTATGAAGTTTCGAATGTTAAAAGTCTAGAAAAACTCAACATTTTCATAATCTTAGGCTAATTATTCTTAGAAACCTGCGCGCTGATTGGCGTATTTTTTTTGAAACGATCGATGGAAAATCTAAAATTATCCTTTTTTTTTATTGAATAGTGATATTCAAATTTTCATAAATCAGTCAGTTTAAGTGATTGATTTAGTTGAATGGAAATTAACTCTCTTTATTTAAAATATTAGTGTTTCAAGAGCATTTTGTTATTCGTGATTTCGACAGCAGAAGCTTTATGTAAAATCAAAAATTCGTTATTTATTAGAGCATTTATTGAATTACGTTACATAAAATATAATCATTTTTCTATTTAAACCATTTTAGTAAATCTGTTGTGTTCGTGCGTCAACAAAAATAGAATGCAGACAAACTTATTATGAAACTAAATCTTATTACATTATAGATAATATTATCAAATTTACATCAACTTATTTTCATTCAAAACTCTAGCATCGTTTTTAAACAACAAATTAAAAGTTCCAAAAATATCACTGTTGCCAATCTGAATTTCACAACTATTTACAAAATAAAATTTATAATTATTAAAATAATCGTTTGCTACTTTTAAATAAAATATTTACGATTTATGTCGCAACAGATCTTTGTCTTACTAAAGGTTTACAAATTAGCTGTGTGGCCCTGATTTGAATGGATATCTTGTTCATATTAAACAAAACTTGCCTTAAAATAAAACTTATTTATTGGATTACTAATATAGAGAGTGTAAAAGATCATAAAATAATTTTTCTTGAATTTATTTTTTAGAAAAAATAATATTTCATATTTGTTTCATTTCCTACAGACACGTGACGAAAATTATATTTTTGCATATTTCATTTCCAAAAAGATTTAATTTATTTTCAGTTAGAGCTTTAATCAATGTAATGGCAACACTTTGAAAAAAGCTATTTTTTTCTCCTGAATGCGAAACGTGCTTAATCCTCATTTTTATTTTTGACGAAAAAAATTATTGAAAAACATAGTTAAAATATTTATTTAAAAATTCATTAAAAATAGAAATTTAATTTTAAGATTAAAACAGTAGTATCATTTAAAAGATAAATTTTTTTATCTTTAACTTCATGTAAAAATATTTTTTGTGCGGTAATATTTTCGGCAGTTATAGCAGAAACACGTCAAAATTTCGCTTAATTTTTAAATAAATAAAATTCTAATTAAAAATTCGAAAAAATAACCCCCAGGTGCCCATTCCCGGCCTCCAAGGTATACACGTGCCAAATTTGGTAGCTGTAGGTTGAATGGTCTGGCCTGTAGAGCGCCAACACACACACACACACACACACACACACACACACACACACACACACACACACACACATTGAGCTTTATTATAAGTATAGATATAGATATAGATTATTATCCTTTATTATAGCCTTTAACAATGGATAAACCGATCTACTCTCTAACTGTACTTCTTTATATATATTTAAGTAAAAACTTAATATATTGATAAATAACATAAAAATGAATAATATGGCTTGAAGGATATTTTCTTTTGTGATAATTAATATTTTTATTGATTTCATTTAAAGACATAAACATTATGAGAAGTAATTTTAATACATTAGTGAATTAAGTTACATACATAAGCATTGTGAGGTTTTTTTTTTATTTAGATGATAATTCTTTAAATATTTCAGCATATTTAACACATTGAAACATTTCCTTTATGCAAAAAGGATATACAATGAA
>JAPMOR010018095.1:0-10349 GCA_026543865.1 Argiope aurantia | reverse complement strand
TTAAAAAAAAATAGTTGGAAAATATGTTTGTTGCAAAGCCAATAATAATTTTCAATTTAATATATGAGAAGAATTGAAGGTATTCCATCGAAATACTATTAAAAGTTAATAAATCCTTTCATTTTTTAAAATGGCACTAATTTTCTTAGACTGAATTCTTCCTTTAATGCATAATAGTACTGTTTCGTAAAGATATGGATATATCTATTCTTTTATATATTATGTGCCAATTATATTTTTTATTCAAAATTGTTTTGATTCATTCTGTTGATAATTTATTCTGGAGCTTTCTTATATGAATCATTCATCATCCCACAGCTGAAATGTTTGTGTATTTCATCTATTATTACCTTTTCTGTTCTTTACATATAATTAAAGCCAGTATGCCTATTTATCTACATTAATTTCACTTATTAAATCTCTCACATATTAGATAACTGTGTTAATTATTATATTAGATAACTGGTTCACATATTAGGTATGTGGGTTAATTTACTACAATTATCTGTTTCTTTGATTCTTTTTATGCATATACTGAAATATTAATTTCATTTGTTTAAATTACTGTTACTTCTTTGTTATGTTCTTTGTTATTTTAATAGTTGCTGTTACTCATGCATTAATTTTATGGTTTCAGAAATAATTTGTGTATGTGTTTAAAAAATTAATATTTAATTTCCTGATATCAGTCAATGTCTATCTAAATGTCCACATACTGAATAAGGAGTAATAATTAGTTAATTTTTCATTGATTGCTAAGAAAAAATAATCTCATATCAGAATAGACTTTATAATAGATTTAATTAGTACATCGACAGCAAATTCTACTGTTAATTTTCAACAATTATCAAACCATACTCACCTCAATATTCAAGAATTCATTTTTAGATATTTTTCTCGTCACGATTATCATCAGAACAAACAAAATTAACATCATGCTTTGAGACCGTTTGGAGAAATGAGACACGATAGCATTTTTGAGGGATATATATATGTATATGCTAGGGGTGATCCAAAAAAAAAAGTTTACAAGCAGCAGCATTTGGTTGGTTGGTTGGTTGGTTGATGGAGTTTATTGGTGCAAGAACCATTTTTGATTAAACTGCGCCAAACATACGGTAAGATTTAACACTATTTTAAAAGTTAAAAAATTTCTATCTAAATTGCATCATTTTCCTGAACTTGTCTATCTGTAAAATCTATAAAACGTAAGAGCATGATAAACCAGAATCTAAGAGTTATTTAAGAATCAAATCGTAAAGTAAAAGCCAATCATTTTTAAAAAGGTAAAAAGATGGGGATGGGGTACTTTATGAAGAATATCTTTTAATTTTATTTGAGGAGAGTGAAAGTAGCGAATTCGTTCATTGTTAAATTGTGGACATTCTATTAAAATGTGAAGAACCGTCAAAGGACATTGACATGCTGTACATTGGGGTGCGGGTTCCCCCAACAGTAAATGTTTATGTGTGAGCCGTGTGTGGCCAATTCTTAATCTGGTAAGAAAGGTATCAAATTTTCTACTAGGCAAACAAGGCCAAAAATCGATTAAATATTTTATTGTTTTAAGTTTATTTGCCTCTGTAAGATCCCACTGGATTTGCCATTTTAAATGCAAACTGGATTTAACGTGGTTTTTTATATCTTTTAATGGAATGGGAGATTTTAATATACTGGTAGCAGATTTCGCTAGATTGTCTGCTAATTCATTTCCCGGTATACCAACGTGAGAAGGAACCCAGCAGAAAAGAACTTGGAACCCCTTGCAAGTGAGATTATCATGTAGTTCAAGTATGCTAAAAGTCAATGGATGAAAGAAACGGTGGAGTGATATCAACGATTCTAAGACACTTTTTGAGTCTGAATAAATGATATAGTTATCAGGTGGACTATTTGAAATGTGAGATAATGCATGAAGGAGGGCAGTAATTTCTGCAGTAAAAATAGAACATGAAGGGTGAAGTTGAAATGAGATGGTATCATTGATAAAAACACAAGCAAAGGAAGTACATGAAGAACATTTCGAACCGTCTGTAAATATTGGAATGAAATTTTTATATGATTCACGATGATTAGCAAAAAGTTGGAGGTAAATCTCAGGGGCCGTATTAGTTTTATCAAAAGTTGTAAATGGATTTAAGTATTTTCGTCCATGTGATTTCCAGGGAGTGAGGCAATATTTTACGTTTGATACAACGTGGATATTTTCAATGTTTAAACTGTTTAGAATATTTGTTGCTCTGTTAAAGAATGCAGGAATGACGGATTGTCTGGCATTTTGTAAGCGAAGTATGAATTGATTTTGCTTGTAATTAAAAAACGGATGTGATGGAAGGGATAAAATTTTAAAATAGTAATGGAGAGTTAGCATTTTTCGTCTCTGATCGAGAGAGGGCTCACAACATTCGACATACAGGCTTTCGACAGGAGAAGTACGAAAGGCGCCACTGCAAAGTCTGAGAGCTGAGTTTGGAAAGCAGCATTTGGAAAGTAGAAATTGTGGATGGGAATATTGTTTCCCAGAGAGGAGATTGGAATATTGTTACCCAGGTGGCCCTAGTTGTCTTAGACCGGTCGTTCTAGCAGATAGTGTTAGTACTGAGATTCAAAACAGCGACAGTAATGGCAAACCGTCTGGAGAAGTGGTCTCACATAGAGGTGCTAGCCGAGATACGATTTCCATGGGCCAATAATGTGTCGCCATCGCTGACAAATCACTGAAGTGTACGGAGGCGAAGCAATGAGTAGAGAACTGGTGGGGAAATGGTGTCTTTCTTTTGAAGCGGGCAGAGAGATTGCTGGAAAAGTTTAAGTGGGAGGTCTGGAGCCTCCCCATACAGCCCCGATTTGGCTCTCAGAGACTTTTTCCTTTTCTCGGTATTGAAGGAACACTTATCCGAAACACAGTTTATATCTGACGGTGATGTTCAAAAAGGTGCCGAGAACTGGTTCAGTAACCAGGGATCTGATTATTACCAAGACAGCTTAAATGAATTGATCCAGCGGAATGATAAAAGCATCAACAAGTTTGGTGATTATGTAGAGAAGCGACCGCCACATGTGTCTATTAATTACCATTTGTATCCTGTGCCTATTCTTGATGAAGCATTTTTTTCTTTGCTTTTAAACTTTTTTTGGAGTGCTATTCCTAACCCAGCTGTTTCGTTTTACAACAAGTAAATCGAAAAGATCGAATAAAGATGAATATTTTAAGAACATCAGAACATAAATTCAATATTATTCTATTTATATTACTTTTGTTTTTTATATAAAATACAATACCCAACCGTATAGAGATTGAACACCATTTTCTCAACAAATCATGGCATTTCCCTATTTTCTGTAATGCTGTTTTCCAAAATTTTAGTTAATATGTACTGTTGTATTCATTATCATGCAGTCCATAACCATGTTTGAAGCAAGAATAGATCAAAAAGACACAATTACAGTGGCTAAGACCATTCTTTGACATCAACTCGAGAAAAGTTTCCTCTTGGCAGTCGTCATTGGCATAGTAGGACAATCATTTACTTAGCCTTCGTCGTCCTACTAGAATGTTACGCTGTTATCTATTAAAGGGAGCATTAAATCTGAAAAGATTCAATTTTCAGCTTTTAACATTTCAATGGCATTAGAGCTCGGGCTAAACGAATTGCGTTCGTAAATGTGATGCTTAATTGAATTTCCTAGAGAAAATAAAGGATGAAGTTGAAAGCTGGATATAATTCTTCCTATGCACATTCTCATATATTGAAATCTTTAAAAGCCTATTTGAAATGTAACGTTTAATATACTGCTTTATATTTAATGTCAATCAATCTCGATTTTTAAGTATAAATCATTGACTAAAATTTAATTGTAATGTCTATTGGTGAAATATGATTTATAGGAGAATTTTCACTAGTCTCAAGTTTTTCTATAAAAATTTGATTATTGAAACATGCGTAGGCAATGAATGCTTTTCCAAAATGATGTCTCGACTTCTGAGGATGAGACAAACATATATGGCTGATAGCCATACATGAAATGAATACAAACATACAGTTTCAATAAAATGAAAAAAATGAATATAATTTCAATACTGAAGAATGTTATGATCTTGATCATAATATTTCTTCTTTTTTTTACAATTAAATTTATATTAGCACCTTTTATCAAATTATTAAGTTTTTCAATAAATTACTTTTTAAATTTTTATAGAGAAGTTCTTAATATATAAAACTTAATCAGCAAGAAAATTAATACTTTAATTATTTCGGTATAACCAAAACATATAGATATATTGATTTCAAAATACCATTTAATGTGATCAATAAATCAAAAATTCTTATTTCGGAAAATTATCATATCTATCTCTTATATTACATACAATATATATAGTAATTTTTAGAATCATATACATATGAATACAAAATTAAGAAAATACTCTATATAATAAATTAACTCTTTTGAAATAATGTATGTCTTATTTCATGTATGTCTAATTCTTTCTAAGTATTTCTTAGATATTTGAATGAATTTGATCTGGTACCTTGCGATTAAGAAGAACAAACAAAAATGCAGATTCTAACCTAAGAAATGCTCGTGAGTAAAATTTTTAATTAATATCTTCAGTGTCTTTCAATTTAAAAATCAAATAATAAAGTACGGCAGATTGGTTTATCAAATAATAAAGTACAGCAGTATGCTATTCACAAAATTTTAGTAGTATTCATCAGATGTCCAGAGAATTTAAATTTATATAACATCTTAATATTAAGTAATATTTTATTTCTTGCAAAGTAAGTGATATAAGACTAAATTTTAAATTTTATATCTTGGTGTTTTTGTGTTTTGACAAATTTGAAATTATGAAAAATTTTCAAGTAATATTGAATGCTGTATATGAGCATTAGTAATGAAGAAATAAGAAAATGTTACCCGCATTTAAAATATGCTTCTCAAAAAACTTTTTTTTAATCACACATGTTGAAATGTTATCGAAATGAAAAATAAATTACATTTATAAGCCTTTTTTTTATCATACTAATAGTTACAGATTGCTTTAAATTCTTAGTGAAAAATTAAAAGTTTGTTTATTTTTTTTCAATGTGTGTCCACCATTATAATTTCTTATTTATCCAAATATTCTCAATAAAACGAAAGGATTGTTCCAAAAAAAGGATAGATTTAATTTAAAATTAGCCCTAAATTGAAACTTAGCTTAAAAGGGTTGTTTTATTAAGTTGGGACATACTATTTAATTGAGTCGCTGTCCAAGAATTTAGAGAGCTTTCCATTTAATGAGGAGCAAGAAATAAAACAAAACAGAAAAGAAAATAAAACAAAATAGAAAGAGGGGAAAAATCCCGAATTTCTTTCGTGTACTCTTATATAAAATAACTGAAAAGTGTTGCAAAATCTTTTAGTAGTATTTGCACTACATCATGGGACCAATTTAACCGGTTTAGTTTCTAGTCAGTCTAAATTCAGACTATAATTAAATTAAACTATCTTTCCTCAAAAATTAGTAATCTTTAAGTAAATCAGTTGTTGGTCGTAAAATGGAAAAAAAGTAGATTACGAAAGCAGAGGCAACCCCACCTCCCAAAAAGCCATTTAAAGTAAACATTTGCAGATTTTTTTGGGGGGGGTAGGGAGGTTAGAGATTTATTTATTATAAATAAATGCCTGCGAAATAATGGTTCTTTTTTACATATTCGATTACCCACTCGATTTCTTTTTATAAAATCTCGATTCAGTTGACATTTTCTGATCAAGTCTAAGATTTTCTCATAAGTGATATACAAATATTTAATTACTGAATGCTGGATTCTACAACGAAAGATATTTAAAATGCTTACAAACATTTTTTATTAAATATACAGTGAATAGAAAAAAAGTTAGCTAGCAAAATTAATTCATTTTGTTGCTCAATAATTTTTAAATAAGTTTCTTCCAGATTGAGATGGCTTTAATGTAACTCAATAAAAAAAATGCATTTAATTTTAAATTATGAAAAAAAGAAATTTTGTCAAAAAAGTCATCGACATTTATTTTATCTCCAGTGCGTATTTCTGTTTGCAAATGTTATGAAAATTTTAAAGATGCATAGGGTATTTTTTGACCTAGCGAAAAAAGTAGTATTTTTTGAACCGAAATGGAGAAAAGGAGAGCTACTATATGTATGGTGAACTTAACAGTGAAACTATGGAAAGAAAAGAAAAATATAGGAGGTATTGCAGAAATCATGAAAAGGCCTCGTTCAAAAGTGCATTACATAATTAATTCGAATAAAAGGAATGAAGTTTTGCAATTACCTGATGGAAATAGTAATCCCAGAAATATTTCTGCGCCTCAAAAAAAGAAAAGAGAATACTGAGATTTGTGAAAGAGAATAATAAAATTTCAGTAGTAAAGATAGCAAGAGAGTTGAAGGAGGAATCTGTGGTTAATGCGAATTCACATAGTATAAGGACATTTTTTACATTACAATTCATGTAGAGCATATGCACCACAAAGAACCCATTCTTTTCTTTGGAAATGTGAAAAAAAAAAAAAGACACGTCTTGAATATTCTAAACGCTATATTGGAAAGCCCGAAGATTTCAGGAAGATTGTTACTTTTCACTGACAAGTCAAAATTTAATTTTTTGGCCAGATGGTCACTGCTTTATGCGGCGAAGGGAATGTACAGCACTGAAACCAGCAAATATAAAGCAACTGTTAAACATGGAGCTGGTAGCATTGTGGTATGGGGTGCAATAAGAGCTAGAGGAATTGGGAATTTAGGGTTTATCAAGGTACAATGGATAAAATGTATATATGGACATTCTAAAACAAAATTTACCAATCACAACTTCAAAATTTAATTTAAATAAAAATTACCCTGTGGTCCAAAACAAATATCCTAAGCAAACTCTGGCATCGTAAAAGAATGATTATTATATAATGTACAGAAAGTACTGCCCAATACTCTATCCTTCACAGAGTTTTGCTTTGAATCCTATAGAGAATCTATGGTCGATTTTGGAGAAAAAATTACAAGAGAAGTAAATAAATAACAAAAAAGTGCTCTTGAGAATATATGGGAAAATGTACCAATAGACTATATATATATATATATATATATATATAACCAATCTAAAGTAAGAAATAGTTTGAAAACGAAACTAAAATGAAAACGAAACAAAACAGCTTCGAAATCGCAATTAAAAATTATTTCCTATTCAAACTAAAACCAAAAAAGGAAAAGGAAAACGCTTCATAGTATTTAGAGTATGATTTGGATGTTTTTATTGCTAAAAACCATTGGCCTGCGGAAGGTTTCGGAGAATAGAAAGTGAGAATTTTAAAGGAACTTAAAATAAAAATGAATACTGAATTTGACAGATCTAAAGATCGTGGGATTTGTTTTAGTAAAACATTGAAAAACGAAATAAAAAATTTAAAAGAAAAATTTGTTATTACAGTAATAGATAAATCAGCAAATAATTTCTGCTTAATTTGTAAATATTATTTTAAAGAAATTTTAATTAATGAATATAACTCTAACGCAACTTATATGTTAAAGAACGCCGGGAAAAAGGAATTAGATAAAATAATGCTAGCTTTCGCAAAAAAAACCCAAAACTAAGACTTGCTCTCTTAACTATCCTTATTTATTCACAACAGTTAAATTTCATAAAAATCCATTAAATTTCAGATTCGTGACCTGTAGTACTGGTAGTTATAATTACTATACGGGTAAACATTTCTTTAAATACTTAAAAATTATCCTGGACAAAATAAAAGATGAAGACAACTTTATTATTTCTAGAAACAAAGAAGTTCTGGATTTTCTTGAAGATAACATTAATAAACATAATACGTTTGATTTCTAAAATTTATACACTTATCTACCTCATGAAAAATTAATAAAGGTCTGCACTTTTATATATGATGAATATTTAAATGAAAATATCATTCCTAAAAATAACTAGCTTGAGTTATGTAATTTTAATATTACTGAAAATTATGTTTTTAATTGTATTAATTTTTATAAACAAGTTAAGGGCATTCCAATGGGAACAGCTTTCTCAATTGCTTTAGCTAATATTTTCCTACATTACTATGGGAAAAAAGTAATTAAATATAATTTAATAAACGGGTGGAGATATATTGATGACCTACTTTTGATTAACTTCGACAATACTAATATTGTTCCTAACTGCTATCCAAAAGATTTAATTCTAACAGAAACGAATAAAAATCAACTTGAGGCTTCCTTTCTGGATTTAAAAATCGAAATTGCTAATGATAAAACAATAGTTGGTATATACGATAAAAGGGATGAATTCAACTTTAAAATAACAAAACTATGTAACTACCATTCCAATCTAAACTCTAAAATTTTCAAAAATCTAATTTTCTCACAAGTTAAAAGGATTAAAAGGGTTTGCAATAACAAGAATTCTTATAATGAAGCATCAAACAACCTCATTAATAATTTGATTAAAAATGAATTTCCTAGAAATTACTGTAATGTCAATTTTTTAATTAAACAAGGTATGGGTTGGGATTAATCCTTTGACTTAAATAAAAATGGAACTTTCCTTGCATATTAGATCACTCAATAGATGGCGCTGGGAACCTACAATTTTTACCTAAATTACCGTTAGCTTTGTGTTTTTAATAAGCGGGAATCACAATCGATAGCTTAAAATTTCCTTGACTGCTGATGGTATGTTCTTGATTTTTCGTTTTTGCTTTAGTGTTATTTTATGGTATTTTTGTTTTTATTGTTATTTTTGTTATTGTATTTTTACTTATGAGTAGTTATTTTCTTCTAATTTGTTGTTTTGTATTTTCCTTTCTGTTAAAATGGTATATCTCTTGGGCATAATTTCAGGGGATTTTCGGGTCACGAGGAATCATTATTAGACTTCATTGTCTGCATTTCCTTCACAGAAAAAATCAATTTTTTTGAATCCCTGCCTGAGGGTGACCCTTGAAAAAGTTTTCAGGCCGGATACTTTTTTATATTTTTTTTATTTGGTTTATTTGAATTTCCTATGAACTTGATTTTAATATTTTAATATTTTTGTGTGTATATATATATATACACACACACATATTTATATGTGTGTGTGTGTGTGTGTTTGTGTGTGTAGAGAGAGATAATTATGAATTACTATTTCACTTAAAAATAGCAATATGCCTAAATAAATTCCTCGTTATGTTTTTTACAATAAAATAGAATTCGTTTTGACCCCAAAATTGTAAAGTCATAATACCTTTTAGTAGTTAGTTCGACTGAATTCTACCCTTTCTTCTAGAGAAAGAATCTAGCTTTTTAGAGTTTATCTAAAATATATAGGTGAATTTGAACTCAATAACCTCACCATCATTTCATAGACAATCACCGTTTATAAAATAACTCATGAAACTATGTTGTTATACAACAGAATAAGGTATTATTGAGAAATTTTTTTATCTGAAAATTATATACGGTAGCAGAATTTTTTTTATCGCCATGATTGTCACTTACTATTGCTCAGATAAAAGGAAATCCCTCTATATAAGGGGAAATGGATTAAAAAATTAAAGAACCAAATCGCCTCTCAAAGAGGGAACATTCATAAAGTCGGAAATGGAAAATAATTTAATCCCTCAGGTAATATGATGTAGTTCTGACAGTTGAATGATCAGACGTGGAAACACCTTTGCATAGGAATTTGGAACGAGGAATTCATCTATTATCCTCATCCAATTTCTTTGCCGACCAAAAGAGGAATTTTTTCCCACTAGAAAGTTAAGATCTTGCAGCAGCTATACATGGTACAAAAGATCTGTATAAATATACTAGAAAAAAAATTAATGACGTTGTTGTAATTGAATTGAACACGTGATCATCACTGGGATAGACAATTGCTGAGGTAGATATACTCTATTTCGTCAACTCTAATGTGTCTTGTATGTTGTAACACCTATTCTTCAACATTTATAAAGTAAATCCTTTGGTTTTTTTAAAAATCCCTTTTGAAATAAAAAAAGCTCTCAATATCTATTTAAATATATATGTATCGGAAAATGTGTTTCAGGGCTTTAAATTTATAAACCATTTCAAAGAGTTTTTTTTTTATAAATGTATTAGCAATTTCTAAATATTTTTTAGACATTTAGTGAATGAATTAATCTTCATATCAATCACATTTTAATCCCTCTTCTTCACAGTGAAATATAATGCAATTTTGTTATTAATTTTATTAAGATTCTTATTCTTAGGTTTTACGCAATTCTAAAGTTTTATTGAGAATAATAGCTGAATTTTAGTTAAAATTCTAATTTATTACAATAATTTATTAAACACTGAATTATTATTTCTTATA
>JAPMOR010018094.1:0-22888 GCA_026543865.1 Argiope aurantia | reverse complement strand
AATTTTTTGAGAAATTTTAAGCTTTAATGAGAAATAAGCCAAAGCACTTTTTCGAGCAGAATATCTAGAAATTTTATAGAATAATGACACATGTTCACAACCAAACTGAAATAATAAGATGTTTCTTGAAATATATATATTTCCTTAAGTACTCATGATTATCAAAATGCTTGTGTGAAAATGTAAACAAATTGTTATGAAAATAGAATAAAATTAAAAAAAAAAGCTGGAGGATATCACAGACTACAACCATTTTTAACCTGCCAATCAGGTATACAATAATATTTCATTGAGTTCATACATTCAACGAGCAGAATAAAAGATAATTTTTTAGCTAATTAGAATATTCAAATCACAGAAAAATAATATGACGATATATGCAATAATAATAAAAATTATCTATCCATTCATTCAAGAAATGATTAATCACTCCACATCCTAAAATTTAATATATATATATATGATTTTTATTATATAATAATAAGAAATTCATATATATATTAATAAATTAAATTCATATTGTGCAACTCTAAAAAACTACCTTTGTGTGTGTTTTTTAATATACATAACTTTTTTTTTATAAATTCTTTTAATAAACTAAAAATAAAATTCTAACTTTTTTTATAAATAAATATCACATACACCAAAAAGAATTGTAATGTCACTAATAAATAATATAATACATAATTATAAAAAAATAACTATAAAAAATTTCTTCAATCTTATCACTTTGATTTTAAGCACACCCAATAAATGTGCCTTTCTTCAACACATTAATGCCGGCAGAGATTACAAATAAAAATATATAAATGTTCCATCTGACAATATACAGGTAGTTACAAATGGCTTGCAGTTTCATATGAATATTATCCTTAATTTAACAATTAACAATTTTGATATGATTATAATAAATAGTGATTCCAAGTAATGATTATAGCTTTTATTCAAATTTTCATTAGAGAAGCACTAAAGTTATGAGTTCCTAAATTGATAAATTTGTAGAACTTTTTAAAAAGGTATTTATAACTACTGGAATTTAATCAAAAAGGATTTAAAATTAGATATTGACCACAAAAGATTGCCCATTCAAATAGGACACAAGATAATAATATATGCATGTTTATAATGTGCATGGTAAACATTGCATATTTAAAGCTAGCGTTTCTACTGTGCTATTCAAAAGTTAATATTCTAGCTACACTAATCATTAACATAGCAAAAAATTATCTTGAGTATTGTTATTAAGGCATATCTTGGCAAACGAAATACAAACATGAAGAAAAATTTGACAACTCAATATCTAAAGCTAAAGCGTCTATTTAATTTGCTGGCTCAAATTATAATATATTACTAAAATATTTATAAATAGGCCTGAGATGGAATACCTTTATACTCATTGGTTATTTTAATAAAGAGCATTTTCCAAATATTCATTTTAATCTCTATTTAGCATTTTGTTTTGTCTAAATTTACATCAATAATGACATAATTAAAATTAGTAATTTGTAATATTATTTAATTAAAATGATATTGATACTAATACCACACATTAATTAATACCATAGATTTAGATTCTACTATGCCACGATTTTGCACATAATGGAATTAATTAAGAATCGGACACTGAAATGCTACCCATATTCCCACAAATTAAAGAATGTCATTTTATACATTGATCCATATTGAAAATTATCCATGCCATCCGGTATGGATAAGCTTCAATAATGAAACTGCAAGATAAGAAGAATAACAAACTGCCGACACCAAAGTGTAAGTCATATTCAATAAATAAGTCTTTCTAGCTCCTGACTAGTAATGATAAGATGTGATTACGAAAATGATCTGAAAAAAATAGCATAGGAACAAAAATGAACACAATGGACCAGCATTTGTTACATAAAATTCAACTAAGATCACCTCCATCGAGGAGTATGTCGTTCTTTAGCTCGAGCGCCAGTCTTGTTATAATCTCCTTTGGCTTTTACATTTTCTTTTTCTACAACGCTTTCAGGAGCAGTGGCTTCTTCATCCACTCTGAAAAATAAATTTAAGAGATATATTGCAAATTTTAATAAAACAAATTTTCAGATTTTTTCTTTCTTTTTTTTTTCAGTTTGGTATGATGCACATCCAGTTCTGGAGCTAATGTAACAATTATTAGGCAATGAATCTGTCTTTCACAATTGCTTAATATGATCTATGAATAGTTACAAAGTATGTTCAATGGAAAACCATATTATTAATTCAATTTTAAATTAAGTTCAACAAACTAAAATTTGTTATATATCATAAACTATTTTATGAGCATAGATAAATAAAAAAAAAGGCTACAAACATCATTATTTGAAAAGAAACCATTCCTGGTGTAGGGAAGTGTATGTGCCCTTTTAGGACTAATGCTAAAAATCCATTACTTAATATTTCCAGGATCTAGGTGAATATACTGAGCGAATTTACTTCACCTCAGAGAATCAGCAGATGAGGCTAGTTCTAGAATATTTTATTGGCAAAGCTTATTCAATTTTAGATGAGTTGTTTAGTTGGAATGTCAACATTGTTTGCAAATTGTTTTTTTATTGAAGTGAAAAGTTTTTAAACATTGAATTTAACCCCAAATCTTTGATCTTATGGTGAATATGCAAAGAGTAAATAGTATGTTATGAAAATGTGTCGCTCTTTTGAATCAGGCATAAGGAGATATTGTATATCAGGCCTGAAACTGTTCACCAAATTCAAGATTCGAAATAAAAGCTCTTCTAGGAGAGGTAAGATCATTCCATTCTCCATATAGTTTTTTTTCACTCCTAAGGATATCTCTCTTTTGTCATGAAGGAATGCTTGTCAGAAAACAATTCTCCGCAATAACGATGTCCATATATTTCCAAGATTAAGTCAAATAAGCAGGGATATGATTTCCACTAACTCTGTATAAACAAGTTAATCATATGGTTTGCAAAATACCTCGATCGATTTGAAGATTCCTTTAAAAAGTGACATACTGACATTCTCTTGTATTTCATTTACATCTTATACATTATTATTTTTTCTAATCAACCAGTGTATATTATATTCTCTCTTCTTTATTTAAGCACCAAAGAAAGTTTTTTTTTCTTTTTCCCCAATCTGCTTATCTTCGTTAATTGTCATTCGGTTTCAAAGGCTCACTCATCTTCTAATAGAAACAAAAAATAGAGAAACCAAAACTATTAAATGGCAAGCTTTTGTTTCAGTCTGAAAATATTATGTATACATTTTATAGTAATTCTGAACTACGATCAGATGACGCTGAGATTCGGATCAGAATTCCAATCTATAATCATTCATATCATATGATCTGGTGATTATTTTTAGCAGATCATTATATTTAATGTACAAAATAACAATATGCATAATGGATCTTTGGTGAAATTGAGTTTCAAACTTATGACCTTCCAGTTCCGAAGCTGAGATTCTACCAACAAGTTTTTTACGATCTTAGAACTTAAAAGTAATTTCACTTATTTGCTTATAGATAATAATAATGAAATTACTTATGAATAATTTAATAATGAAATACATTGTAAATGAATGAATGAAATATATTGTATTTAATTCCAAATGGAAAATTTAAAAAAAACCATTTATCTTTATTTTTTATAAATATATCTAATATATAAAATTAATAATTAAAAATATATTATTTTTTAAAAAAGGGATAGACTTAAAACAAAGCGCTTAAAATCAACAAATTAAAAAAATTTGTAGAAATATATATATAAAGAAAAAAAAATGGGTGTTGAAACTTACAAAATATCGAAATTCCCAAGCACCGATTTATCAGGAGTTTTGTTCCATTTCGCACTAAAAAGAAATTTCTTTAATTAAGATTTGTTAAAATATTTTTGAGAGAATTATATCTGCAATCAAAGCATCAAAAATAATAAAGTTACCAAACAATTTCTATTATTTAAAAAAAAAATTTAGTTAAAAAAAATTATTGCAAGTTATTAAAACAATCGATCTAAGTATTCGAATTGAAATTAACTGAAGAAATTAAGATAACTTAAGAAATTAAGTTAAAAGAAATAATGATTCAGGAATATGGACTTAAAATCATTTAATAAGAATTAAATTCTAAAATTATTAATTTTATTCTTAATTTAATGTTATTAATTTTATATTTTAAATTAATTGCAATACATAAACTTTTATTTGTGAAAAATTATGAGGGTATTCTTACTTAGGATATTCTCCATTTTCTAAGCAGATGTTAAAAATATCATCAATAAGTTTCTGCTTCATAACCCTATCATTAGCAGTTGTTGCAGTTAGAGCAGGTGATGCATTGACCTCAATCAGCCAAGGTTTTAAATCATCTCCGATGATAATGTCATACCTAAAATAGATACAATGAGTAATAATAAAATATATGATTAATTTTTTTAATTAAAAATGTATTTATAATAATAATAAAGAATAGTATGAAATGAAAAATACAGCTTCTTTTCAGAAATTTTTTTAAATCATTAATTTTTGCATAATTAAAATGAAAGATTTCAAAACAAGTAGAAGTAAAGCACAGTGTTTTTTTTTTAACTTTAAAATGTGTAGGTATTTACAAAAAGCCATTTTGCTGAACTTTTCAAAAACATTTTTGTTACATAATGACAGATGAAGTTATGAATGAATTGTTGACACAAAACAAGAAGATAATTAGATGCATTGTAAAAATTAAAAAACATGTTTTTTCCTAAAATTCTTAAGAAACAAAATATATATGTTAAGAAACTGACATCATCATATTAAATTTTTTTTGTATAGCAATTTTTGCCATATTCATCTTTTATTTCACACATTTCAAAAGCAGAATACTTGCTTATATTCATTTACAAAAACTGTTTGGATTCTAAATACTTCTAGCAGAGAAAACTTTAATAATATTGAATAATATTAGAAGAACATCTAAATAATCTAAATCATTTACAAAATGACTCGTAAAATACAGTACCAAGAATTTGAAGAAAACAGAAATTTTATATAATAATATCTTACCCATAACATTCAAAACAATGGCGATCACTAACCATCACAGACTGAAAAAGAAATTTTAATTGAAATAATATCAAACAGCAGAATAAAATTAATTATATTATATTTTAAAAAATTATATTTGCTCTGTTTATTATAAAACTTACTGCAACTGACTTCAAGGAATGTAATATCAACCACCTCATACTTTCAAATAGTTTATCAGTTACCTGAAAAGAATTAAAATTGAAGGAAAATGCACTGTTAAAGAACTATTTTAGAATACAATAGATACTGTGTAGGTGACAAATAAAAAATATACTTCTGAAGTATATTTTCATTGGTTATTACTCAATTCTAACAAACTCACAACTTGCACTCTTAATTATTTGTGTTAGCAATCATTTTTGAATTATTTAATAAAAGGATTCATCACTAATTTTTCTGAGGTTGTGACTCTACAGTTTAGAGTATTGAACCTAGATCTACAAAATTTGATACATATATATTTGAGAGAAAAATATATCACATCAGAGCAATTTTTAAAAAAAATTCTAATAAAAGTAATATTTATACCATATGAATATTCAAGGAAAAAAATTTATCCTATGCTATCAGTTTAGTTGCCATTAAAAATTTTTTCTAAATGTAATAATTTTTAGATAATATTTTCCTTATGACAATACTTTTCACCATAGTAAGGAAATTCAAATAATTTTCATTACTTGAAATATTTTATCATCTTTACTCATTTCTGCAATAAAATTGAATCTACTAAACTATATTATCACTCTTTGAATTTTAAATTTAGCTTTCTTGTTGTAGTGCACTAATTTAATTATTGAAGGAGTAAAATAAAAATTGAATGATATTGCAAAATTATAAAAAATATTTCTATTATAAAAAAAAACACCTTAGATTCTCATTAATTTCACATATTATTTTATCCACATATTTTGATTTGGAAGCAAATTAATGGATTAGTTGAAGCTTAATGTCACAAAAAGAAATTTACCAAAAATTAAAGACAAACCATTGAAAAAATGCTTAAATAGCATTTAAAATTTAAGCCAAATATCATTTAGGATATACATAAAGATAAAGAATTGATCTTTGTATAGACTATTATCTTTTTATAATATCAATAAATCACAAAGAAAAGCTATGGAAATTATTGCCAAAATAGTACCTTTAATAAAAGTGATAACTAGTGCAGCTTAATCCTAAGAAATTATAATTGAAAATAAATAAATTTTAAATTATTATACAATACCTCTTTCCCCCTGGTTCCTTCAAGGTACAGTTGTAAATTTTGAACTGTCCATTTGCCACCATGAACACTGTTATATTCATCCTAAAATAAATACAAGCCACTAATAAACTTTTCCAACAAAATACAAAACTAAACTTCTTTTTATCTCCAATTAACAATTATTTGATGAATTTGTGAGAAGTTTTATAAAAAAAAATGCTTCTAAATACTTGTTAATATTATGTAAAAAACAGAAAGATATTGCTCAAACTATTTTTATTTATAAATAAATTATTAATAGAAAGTTAAAAAAGCAATCAAACATGATTTAATACAGAACCACTTAATTAATTTCTATTGTTAATTTTCCAAACAATCTAACCAGCTCTTCTTTTTCTGTGTTTCATGTCAAAAACAGCTAAGATAATTACTTATTCATATATATTCTTTAAAAAATATGAATACAAAAAATTCTTAATATTCTAAAATTTTGATTAAGGTTTGTATTAAGATTTATCACCTTAAAAAATCACTGTTTAGAGATCAAGGTTAAGAGATTAAAATAACTGGCTATTTACAAGATTTAACAGCAATAATAATTATTATTATTACTATAATACTTACAGCTTGTTTTTGGATAGATACATTTGTCAAATGTACAAACATGTTATCAAGTTCCTTAATATTGCCAGAATATTTTACATGGCAAAATCTACAGAATCCTAACCGATATCTATAAGGAAAATTGGAAATATTCAGAAATAATTCAAGATTAATTTATTAAATATATATGATAACCAAATAATAAACAATAAAAATTAATATGTTTCTTGAAATAAATGTTTCCTAACAACAATCTGTAACAATAATCTGTATATTAATTTTTAAACAGATAATCCAAAGTGATATCTGTAAATCTGTACTCGTATGTAAAATAAAAACAAAAAACATTATTCTAAGTAACTTTCTTACAGCCCTAAGAAACATAATCAAAAATGATATGGAACGCCTGGTATTAATAAAAAATGAAAATGACATTCATTGCCTTTTATATGCCATCAGCTTCAAATATAATTAATTTTAGTTTCAAGAACCAGCTAATTCAGAGAGCTTAAAAGAATCTTATCACCATATGAAATTAATTAATTATGTCTATTTTGATCTAAGTAAGGTGAAGTAAGTTAGTTGCAACTTTGAATGTAATGTCTCAGTATAAAAAAAATTATTAAAAAATACTTAGATTATATAGTAGCAGTAACTTCTAGCTCGAAATTTTTAAGTTAGAGTTTATATTTAGAAAATAACAGAAAATGCAATAAAAAAATCAAATTGCAGTATATAAACGATTTAGTAAACCATTTTGTGCACATTAATAAGCCACAAAAAATGTATGCTATCTATTTATAATTTCTAACTCTATTATATCATGAATGTAATAGGAAGTGATTCAAAAACACTTTTAGTCCTCGAACACTTTATCAAATTACAGTTTAAATATTTTTTTGCACCATTTGGTTTCAAAAATTCCTTTCTCAATAGTAAATATTAAATTTAAATAAATGATTTTATTAAATAGTGTCAGTCTAAATGTAATTATAATATAAAATTTTTGTAATGTTATGAAAATATGTTTTAAATGTAATACACATATTTGCACAGCAGAAAAAAAAACATACATATATGCTTTCAAAGGCCTGAAAGAGGTCACTAATACATATATCCTTAGATCAAATTTTCGTCCTCCAATCAATAGAGGTTTGTCTATATATCTTGATATGACATAATATTCTTTTACAACAGCTGGATTGAAACTGTAAAGAAAAAGTTTATATTCATATTTTGCTTGCAAAAAAGAATAAAAGATATTGTTATAATCTATATCTATATACTTATAATAAAGCTCAATGTGTGTGTGTGTGTATTGGTGCTCTATAAGCCAGACCGTTTGACTTACAGCTACCAAATTTGGTACATGTATACCTTGGAGGTCGGAAATGTACACCTGGGGTCCCTTTTTCTGAATTTTTAATTAGAATTTTAATTATTAATTAAAAATAACTTTCCCGCCAACAAATCTTCCAATTTCCCCACCACCAAATGAGTAAGGCTTCAATTTTTTTTTTTCCCCTAACAGTAATGAGGCTAGGGTTAACATTTTTCGGCCGATTATTTCAAACGATTCTGTTTATTTTCTTAATGTTTGATGCATTTAAAATTAAACATTGTTAATTAAACGATCTTTCTGATTCATTCTGAAGTACTTTTGAATTAAAATAAAACAGAATAAAGGAAATTAAAAATTTCTAATCTGCATAGCGTTGCCCGAATTGCCGTAGAAAATTCACGCATGCGCATTGTGTTCTGATTGTTGACAATTATTTTCAACGGATACGGACTTGATTTAAATTATTTTTAGGTTAGTTGTATGCTTTTGTAATTAAATAGTATTTATGTTAGTTATATATTTTTTTAAACATGCTTGTAATTTTAAGTACATCGTTTTTTTTAAACCTGTTTTCGACGGATTATTTTAAACGATTCTGTTTATTTTTTTAGTGTTCGATGCATTTAAAATTAAAATATTGTTAATTAATCTATCTGTACGTGATTAATCTGAGAAAATTTTGTTGACAAATTCTTGAGATATTACATAAATTAAAGAAGATATTCTTTAGTGTCCATAAGGTTTAAATGCTCAGTGATTCTTTTTCAGTAATCATATTATTTTTAAAAAAATGCTTTGTTTTAGTAAAAAATATCAACTTTAATTTAAAGTATAAATTCTACGGGAGCTAACAGAAAATTAGAGAGATACATATTACATTAAGACTGAAGGCCTTTATAATATTATGAGTGAATTATATGACTATCAAAATTTGAAGTTTTAAAATATATTGATGAAGAAGCTATTAAAGTAGGAAATACATAAAATATTTAATTATTAAAATTTTAAGGAGCATTAAGATTGGCGAACCGGCTGGTCGCCAAAGGCGGCTAGTCAGTTATAAAATTGAATAAATTTTTAATCAAACTAAGCATACTGAGACCACTTCAAAAATTAGAAAAACTAAAATCTAATATATGATTTCAAGCAAATTGATTAGTGAAGTAAAATGAATATATTTTTTTATTCCGCTATAAGTTAATTTATATCTAACCCATATCAGTTCACTATGTTACTTAACTTCATGATTTTTCAATCCTTTGTAAAACTAAGAGATAAAGGTAAATTATATTTCGATGAAATTAAAGTTTTTTATATTGCTGTGCTTACATTTCACTTTGCTATAATAGTGACAAATAAAACATTTTCATGTAGACAATAGCTTTTCACTCAATAATTTGAGAGATTAATTCCCATTTGTCCTTTATATATCCTTTATAATTTGAGAAAGATAATGAAATTGCATTTAAAAATTTTTAAAAAGATGAATTTTGAGTAATTAAAAAAAAATGAAATTCTTGCATGACAGTAATTTTTCCTGATATACGCTGGCATAATTTTAGAATAGAAAATATAAAGCATCCAGACACATGAAATACAGGACATTTTATTCAGTTAATACATAAAATATTCAGTATTTTTCATTGATTTGGTAACTAAATATTTGAAAAATAAATTTAAACCTTGAAGTTAGAGGGCATAATATTGTTCTAAAAAAATATCAATTTTGAGAAAGTAAAAAATTTGAAATTCTAGTTATGCCATAACATAAAAGTGCTATTTGTTTCAAAAAGTTATGCAGAATAAAAAAACAAAATTCATTTCCCTGATCAAATTAACAATGTGTATTTTGTACCTCAGTAGTTAATTAAGTCAAAAGACATAGTTGATTCAAAAATACTATTAAATTAATAATTTGAATAATTTTAAACTTACCTTGTACTATCTCTAGACCAACGTTTCAATTGAGAAAGTTTATTTATAAGAAAGATTCCAACACCTTGAGCTTTACAGAAAAAACAAACAAACAATCATTGAATATTTTATACATAAAAGGCAACATTTTAATAGAATGAGAAAGCATCCTTATAAAGTGATAACATTTCACAGAAAAACAAAAATATAAAATAATAGTAATATATAAATATAAAAGATTAGCAGTTCATAAATATAAAATATTCATAATACTTACATTTTCCACAGGGTTTCATAATCCATGTACTAGAAGGATTCTTACGGAATTCTTCCACAAACATATTGTAATCAGCAGGTAAAATAAATGTCACAGGAATAAAATCTACCAAAAACAAAGGAAAGCTATTATCAATCTAATAATAATATACTTATTTCTTTTACAAGTAACAAAAGAAAATAACCTACCTAAGTGCACATATTTTCCATTCTCATCTTTTTCTGATAAAGGGCTGTTTTCTCTTTCTAGTTCACGTCGATAGCGTTTTATATTTCTTACCATTAAATCCTTTCTTGTTAACTCATAATGATTTGGAAAATGATTAATGATTCTGAAACAAGAATATACTAATAAAATATAATAACTGATTAGCATGAATAAATAAAATAAAATATATGATATTCATAGGTATCATATTTTATACCTCCCCTCACCCTCAAATAAAAATTGAGAACTTGAGACAAGGTCATGAATGCCAAAAGCTCAGATTTTTATTTTCAGAGAGCATATAAGAGTTTTGTACTTTGTAGTATAGGGAAGAAAACCGAGTATACATTTTGAAGATCTTTTTGTCAACAAATACCATACTTTTTGATACCAAATTTCATACAAAACTACGAATTTTATAACTAGATCACATACCAAATTTCATTTATCTAAATAGTTGCATTTTTGATATATCATGCAAATGTACAGAACAAAACACAGTTATCCTTACACAAATTTGATACAAATATACACTTTAGATTTTATAATTGTATACCAAATTTTATCTATCTAGTTCTTTCCATTTTGTAGTTACTGTGTTCATTTATACATAGACAGGCAAATAAACTACATGTGAATGGACAATCTACAAATTAGTGTAAATACCAGACTAAATTTCATCAGCCTGTTTTTCAGTAATCGTATTTACAGACAGATATAATTCTAAACTTTTTAGACTTGTGCATGGATTCATGAAATTTTAAAATGTAAGCCAATATATTATTGGTTTTCTGTTAGCATAATTACTCGAAGAAAATTGAATATAAGTTGCAAAAATTTTAGCGAATGCATGGTTTAAGCAATCTTTTAGAATAGAGATATACTTTTATTTCATTTAAAAAAAATCTATTTTTATCAATATGCAAAGTATACATAAAACAATTCAAGAGTTTTTTTCTTCTTTTTCAATAAAGAGTGTTCTAAAATTACTCTAATATTAAAATATGACTTACTGATTATCTGAAAGTCTGTATCCAGTTTCTACACTGAAAATATTTCTCACAGTCAAAACTGAGGACCTAAGATAATAAATCATAAATAAGAGTGGTATCATAATATGATCTTACTAGGTAACCTAAACAGAAGTATAAAAGAGGAATCTTAATATTAACACAGGTCTAGGAATAAAAATACTTAAAAATAATTTTAATTTTAATGCCAAGTCATATATTTTACCTAGAAAAAAAAAACTTTCACCACTATCAAAATTGTTTTATAAAGCGATACCATGGAGTAATGACATAGTTTACTTTGAAGTCACTCTGGATAAGCACTTAAATTTTATAAAGCATACCAAGAGAATTAAAAACAACATGAAAGGAGCTAAAGCCAAGCTTTATCCCATCCTAAATTATAAATCGAAACTTTCTCAGAAGAACAAACTTCTAATCCACAAAACCATGCTCTGGCCTCTAATCACATATGCATCACGCATTTGGGGAACTGCTGCAAAGATCCACATCTGAGTACTAAAAAGATAAAAAAAAGTAATGGCTCAGCAAATTTGTAACATGCCTTAGTTGGTCAGAAATAAAGACCTCCACACAAACACGCGCACACGAACGCATGCACACACAATGAACCAGACTTTTCGAGAAATTAGTCTGAAACGACAATATCGCTATAAAAGAAATCGAAGAAGTTTTCGAAGAACACCCAGAGACCTCATCATCTCATTCATGCTTAAAGTTTAATTATAACTTTGCCACACCGACTTTATTCTAGACCTATTTTGCCGAAAAAACCCTTTTGCAAAATTCTGCCGCCTTCTTATTATTTTTCTCTCTTTCCTTTGAAATGTTAATTATAGCCAGTTTACTGTTCCATGAAAAACAATTACCTTCAAGAAGAGCAATCACTTGCTCAGTAATCTCAATGCCATGTTAATACTCATATCACCTGCTAAATCCGGAGGTTAAAAACCTTCAGCTCAAAAACTCCCTCAAATTGGCAATTTTTAGTTTTGATAACTGATTTTCATATTATTTTCAGTACTGATTCCCATAAAGAAATCCCCCCCCCCTTTTTTTTCAAAAAAGCTTCACTAAACTAAATTTTTTTGCCAATAAAATTTTTTTCATAAAAAATTTCCTTATTAGGGGGAAAATAACTCATATAAAAAATTTTATTTTTATATTATAACATTATAAATTTAAGCTTTACGTTTATATTCTAATACTCTCTTGATTCAATGGATAAAAAAAGACTACAATTCCTTATAATAGTCTATACTTTATTTCGAAAATTTACTTCCGGTGAACCAGCGAGGAAATATTTCTTTACAGTTGGTCATCAAACTGATATTCCACCTTCTTTGATATCATCTTTCAATTATTATTATATTGTTATGGAAATTATTCCATTAAAATAGACAGGTTCGCTGTAATAGGTATATAGTGACACAATCAACAGGCCTCAACAACAAATGATATATATATTCACACGACATGAATACACAGACGACAAAACACAGCCGAGACATACACAAGCAATATACAGCAGCACACGTAGAACAAACAGCAGCCCTCAAGTAGTAATCGTAATAACAACCACAGCGCACAAAGCGATGAGACAAAAAGTAGGAGGAGGGATCTATGTAGTAGTTATACCCTAAGACCTCTCCAAATGCCTGCTTTTCTCCACGGTCTCCTCGCTTTAGCTATACCAACTGCCGACTCACTACTATACGAAAGGCTACTCCACACAAGACTCGATGCTTCTTCAATACTTGCCTCCAAAACTCGGTGCACGGTACAAGTTCTCAATCCACTAATTGCTTGCACTTCACTGGACTGACCCAATTAATTCCTCATTAACTCATTCTACGACTGATTCCTGCTTCGATGCCCGACCTTTTATAGCTTTCGGAAGATAGCTTTTTATAGCTTCCAGAATAGTTTCCTGAGCAATCAAGCATTACTCGTCTCCTATTGGTCCTATCACCAAAATCTCCGAACATTCTGGTATCATCCATTTTGTCGTCAAATGGTCACCAAGTGTGTTGCTGAACCCCGGGGGGGGGGGGGGGGGAATTGATCTGTCATCCGATCAACATTAAACAGAGCTGACTGTAAAACTATCTTTCCTACGATAGAACTAACTGTGTTGGGAAGCAACATAACAGATTCGTAACATTATCTTGGTAAAACATTTCATCTTCATTGTTTTCACTTTAAGTTTCAGGAAAATATTCCATGTGGAAAAAAAGAAATTGAATTTCTAAGTTCATTTCACATTAATATTTTGTAATTTATCGTAATTATTTTGTAATCTCTTTGGTTTCCAAAAAGCTAATTACTGTTAGTTTGAAATATTTCTCAATGTATCTCTCATTTTTTCCCATGTTGATATAAAAGTTTTGTTCCTCATCAGTTTTCTGATGTCAGGTCTTACAGATAAACTTGGAAATTGTTCATACAGATATTTGAAACACTCTCCTTTCTTTGATAATAAATTCCTTTATACGGCTTAATTTTGTATGAGAAATGGAAATTTAAAAAAAAGTGTGCGTGTGTGTGTGGTGGTGGGGGGGGTTACATAATATTTATTCTTTCATCGGTATCCCATTTCTAAAGAATTATCAGGAACTTCATGTAACAATGCTGTGGACCATTATGTATATGACCTACAAATAACCATCAGTCGCCTATTTATGTTCTGCATATGAAATTTTAGGAAGTATCAATTCAAATCTTTCATAGCACTCATTTACGTGAACGTGAGGGATTTCATTTTTTTTTGTTTGAAAGATTAATAGGAAAAGAAATTCATGTATAGTAAATTTCAAATTACAAGTGGTCGCGATGGCGGAAAATTATCTCAGTTCAGTGTTTGGTCATTTCTCCATAAATCCTTCTACACAACAGTGATAATAAAACTTTTCAAAAATAAAACAACCGAAATTCACAACTAGCGGGGGTGGTTCCACGTAATTAAATATTTGATGAAACAATGGAAGCTATAGTTAAAAATTATAAAACCAATGAGAGTGGTCTCCTCATAACTTTCTCGCATACTCTCTAATAAATATGTTATGCCAGAGAACACCTTACATGGCAATGGCGCACAATAGTTACGAAATACTGTTCAGCAACGGATCGTAAAACCCTCCGCGCTTTTGCGCATGCGTTAGGATGGGTTTAATTCGTCGAAATAGGGGTGAAAGGAAAGATGAAAGGAGGAGATGTTTACATTTACTAGTATCTAATAGAGGAATCCAAGGTCAAAGGGAATACCGGAAATGCACTCATCTTTCTGCGTCTCAGTCGTCGAAATCTGATCGTCTCAGAATCAGACGGCCTTTAATCTTTAGCGTGAATTTAGCACTATTATTGAATCTATCATGTGATCTTTGGAGATTATATCCCTGGCATGTTGTTAATAATATACGAAAATCGAATTTGTGTTTGATTCGTATTTTTCCCTACCATTTGAAATAAAAATTTGACGCAAAACTATACTTGTAGTCACAAAATTCCATACCTAATTTGATATATTGAAGTCAATGCGTTTTTGAGTTATCTACATACTTCTGAAAGTACAAAAGGGCAGATAATCAACCTTTGTTCAATATGGTTCAAAACCTTAAAGGTGTCTATACTATAAATGTTAAATCTGTCAACCGAATTTTATCTTTCTGGCTCTCTTTGTTTTGTAGTCATCATATAACTTTATATTCGAACAGCCGGACTAACTCAAAAAAGAATTTTTTCAAAATTTGATAGAAATATGCAAATTTGGTTTAAAGATTGTATGCCAAATTCCAACCATACAGATTCAAAACGTTTTTGAGTTATCTTTGTCACAAACAGACAGACGGACATTTTCCAAAAATATGTTTTTCGAATTCAGGGAGGTCTGAAACGTGAAGATTCGACAAAATTTCGAGTTCGCATTTTTTGAAGATTACTATATTTTCTTTATACTATGTATACGAGAAAGTAAAAAATGGCTAATTTCCTTAAAAATTTATTTTTTCGGACGTAATATGAACTGTAGAAATAAAAAGTGTTGCCACTGGCTAACGAAAATATAATTCGTTAAAAAAGTATCCAAACACTGCTTTATATTCCGAAACTAATTACCGCACAATAAAAATGCGAATCTTTATCCATATAGAAAAAAGGTTCTCTGTAAGTGTATGAAACATTTCTTCAAGGAATCGTCTCCGTATTTAAATTTATTTGAACACCATTTTTTCAAACAGAAATATTTGATTTTGAATGTGCATTTGAATTTTCCAAATTAAAATAGCCCGACTACATATAACCTTTTAAATTTCGAGTAAGCGGTTGATGAGTTATAAACAACTGAAAATGTGAATTCTTAATGTTCAATTAGAGTTCCCGTTTTTTTAATATATTTCAAAACTTAAATCATTTTCTTAAATAATTCTTATTGCTCTTTAAACTACTAAATAAAAAAAGAGAAAATGTTTTATTTTATTTATAAATATATTTAAAAAAATTATTAGTTTATCTTTAAATGTATATTTAAAAATATGAAAGCGCATTTTATATCTTTAATTAACTTTTGAGTTAAAAATTTTAATATTTGAAACTGATAAAAGAATTTGATGTTAATCGAAAAAAAAAATTACCTAAAAAAAATTTATCCATTTCCGCCAAATAATTTTTAAAATATGCAGCAATAATCAAAATTTTTCAGAACCACAAGATTTTAAATTTTTTTGAGGGGGAGGGGCATCATAGTTTTACTAATGGGTTCTCTGGCAAGAATAAAAAAATCGTTAAAACAAAAGATGGGAAATAAAGCATGTCTTTCAACATTGTTTTAAGTTAAGATTTTTTTTCTTTTTCTTTTTTAAAATAAATGCTATGGTAAGAGGAAGAAAAATCGAAGCACATTACAAATTCTATTCAGATTACATTTTAAATGAAAGTTTCATCTGGAACAAGCGTAGAGCCGATTACAGTTCTAGGAATGGTTTGTGAGATCTTTAATTAATAAAAAAAAAGCATAGAGGAAAATTCTGTAAAAAGTGCAAATTTTAGAGTGCTATATATGAATAAATAAAGCATCATATTATTAAAATACAAAAGCGTCTCCTATGTGTGAACAATGCATTCTCATTAGACTTTCACAAAATATTTTTTTTTTAAAAAGTTTATAAATATTTCAATAATTTTTTTGTTGCTTTGTTTAACATGCTTTTTGATAAAATGAGATTAAATGTTAGAAAAAGTTCTAAAAAGTGATTTAAAATATCGTTTGGTGGAAACTTGAAAATGCAAATCAACTACATAATGTTATTTATGTTGCATTTTGTAAAGGAACGTTTCCAAAAAATAAGTATAAGACTTTTATTTTTGAACAGTTCCAAGAACTTTAAAATTTTAATTTATATAAACTTATTTTTATAAATTAATGCTATTCTCATAATTTTTTTATTTTAAACTATATGGATCGAAAATAATATTTTTCTGTTATTTAATTAGAATTAAATACAGAAATAAAAGCAAGAAATTTGGAATTTTATTTAATCTTGTTTCATTGCTATTAACGGTTTACATACCCTCACTCAGCAACACACACACACGTCAAGAAAAAAGTTAGCGCATAGACGACGGAAATAGAAACTTAGAGAAAGGAAGTATTAATTAAAAGACCTATTTGCTCAATTTGTATACATTGAAACAATTCTAAATCTTTTTCTTGTATACCTCCTGTTATTTTGAATTGATTTGCCTAAAATTGACAGCTCAGGATTTCTCATGCAGAATAAATCAACAGTTGAAAAAGTAGGGGATGCAATCAGAAAATTATAGAAATATAAATATGTAGTATATGTGAATGCAATTTACATATTTTTAAAGAGAACATTCTTCCAAATCAAAATACTTTTTTTTAATCTTGAATTTAACTTTTATAAATTGCGAGTTATAATAAGTTTCTTGATGGATTGTACCAGCGTTTTTTGCACAAAAATTCCACAAATTCTCTGCTTAGAAATATGCGGTTTTTTTTCCCTAATAAATAGTAGATTGGATTTATATAATGTAAACTTTTAAAATCTAAATTTTTTCATAAATTCAAACAAATAATATTACATTATTATTAAATAAAAAAATATTTGTGCACATTAGACTTGTGATAAAACTGTACATAAGAGAATTTTTAAAATTATTTTTTCAAAAATCAGTAAGCAAAAAACTATGAAAAACACAATTTTAAGGAAAAATTTTCATTGCAGATCTGTGAATCTACAATTCATAGAAAAATGAAAAATGTATATTACCAGTATACATTCCAATCGTCATCTGGACCAACAGGAATCCATCCTCGCTTCTCGAAATTTGAGATCAAAACTGACTTATCCATATCACAGCAATATGTAACTTGTGGACCGGTCATGATGACTTTTTAAATTTGTATTCTTTTTGGCTGGAATTCATTTTAAACAATTAAAATGCTGGCTTCAAATTAAATATAAATGTTCAATTTCATATATAAAAATTATATACTGTTCAATAAATTTACTCAGGGATCTGAGAAGGGTCAGATTAACTGCTAGGTAATATAAATTTAGTTTAATAAAAAAGTTGCAAGAGTTATTGAGTTGTGAACCACCTATAAATAAATTGTACCTCACAAACTGAAAAGTGAATTTGCAACTACACACACATAAAAAATGGAAAAAAAATAAGAAAAAAAGAAAGAAAAAATGTTCTAAAATAGAGGTGATGCTTTCTATTGATCTGAAGAAGTTTAAGAAAACCAATCTTTCAAACCAAATGAAAGAGAAAGATTAAATTACCAAGAAAAAAATGATAAAAAAATTTTAATCCTTAAGGCAATCAAAAGTAGTAGGGCCCCCAGGATATTTCCAGCATCATAATCAGGGCCTAGAACTAAGAATTCAAATGGACGAATTACACTGTCATTTAAAATAGGCATAATCAATTGATATAACCTTTCAGCCTTTATATAAATTGATATAGATTTTTCAAGATTAAAAGCTTTATCTAAAAAAGCAAAAGCATTGCTTTTTTAGGTGTTCACAATATTAATACTTGCTCAGCAATTTTAATATAACTTCATCTTCATTTTTTGTATAAGTTTCCTAATCATTAAACTGGACTAAATCATTACATTATTAATAATAACTTCAGACAGTAACAAAAAAGAATGCATTTCTATCTTACACAAAATCTTTAAGCATTAAAAATGTCATATACACATAGGAAGACTTTGTAATTAACAATGAAAATCATTTTCACTTATATATAAATTTTAATCTACAGCAGATAGGATAAATCATTTAAAGAAAAAAATTTAATAAAATATTTTTTAAAAATCAGTCACTGAAGAAATATACATAATATAAAATTTTAACAGAATAAGATTTGCATATTTTTAGGACATACAAACATAAGCTAATAAATTAATAATCATGAATTAAAAACTTACAACAGTCTCAAGAGCTAGAGAAATAATAAATTTTGTTCTCCCAATATGCTGAGGTATCACAATATTTTCTTCATGAAATGTTGTTGCTCCACTTATTAAGACAACAAAACAACAATCCTGACATAGGAATATATATAAAGATGAGGAACAGACAGAATATCTTAAATTTTCAAGTAAAAATTAAAAAAAATGCATTATAGGAAATTATGTTTGAATGGTAATATTTTTTAATTATACCAACATCTAATAAAAATACAGATGATGAATCAATCAGAGACCTCTTTAAATACAAGTTCGAGTTTAATTTGAATCTACATTCGATTCAAATTTAGGACGTGTGAAGTCCACAGCTGCCCGATTTGTTTACATCCTTTAGTTTCGAATTCTACCGTTACAGATCCAGTTAAATATAATTCACACTGATTCTTCCTCTTGTAACTGGACCATCAACATTAGAAAAATCGAATAAGAAAATTTTATAAAATTCTCAGACAACGATCGTTTAAAGTTATTGAATAATATAAAGATAAAATTGTATCTTTGAATTTGTATGAAAATATTTATTGTTACTTAGATATTTAATTCATCCAAGTAAAGATTAGCAACCTAACAGCATTAGAACGCATTCACCTTTGATTCGCCGTTTATGGCATCAACTCACATTTCAACAATTTCGAAAACAAAACTTCGCTGGCTGTGTATATTTTTTGGAAGTTTCTATTATTTTCAAATAATATTTTGATCAAATTTTTGCATCATTTAATTTTTTACAGTTTCAAGTATTCCTAGAAGCTACTTTATTTCCTTTGTTTTGATTTTATTTGTCTGCTTTGTAGGAATTATTGAGGCTTCCAGTGAATTATTAACATTACTGCTTTCATATATTAAAATTCCTTTTATTTCCATTGAAGCCATATAAATTTACGCCACTTAAAAGTAGACGCAGTTATTGTTCAAGAAGAATATTGCTGCTTTTCAAACCTCGTAAAATATTACAAAATGCACGACAGAGTACGAAAATTGATTTGTTTTACTTTTCTTCTGAGTACGTAAAATTTTACGTAATTTTTATCTGACAGTTTTTTTGGTGAATAAATAGACTTTCTATTCTATGTGATTTCTGTCTCTTTTGAGTATTAAAGGTATTAGCAATAAAGTTCAAAATTTGAAATGAGAAATTAATATTTTACTTGGAATTTTGAATTTATAGCTTTTATTATATTTCTTTACATGTTATATAAAAGCTCTAAATTTTGCTCTCTGTCTATCGGAATAAAATTCTGTCTTACTCTCTGTTTATATGTATTCACAACGATGATGTCTTTTTACTATTTAGTGCAAGAGATGGTTTTCTACTTTCTTCCTTTTACATCACACTGCATCAGTCATTGAATTAAATCAAAACTTTTTTTTAAAAAATTAAAGCCAATATGCTTAAAATTAGAAAAAGATTCGAAGATTTTAAATTTGATAGCATAATGTCAGTTTAAATACAAAGATATAAGTATTTATTAAGTACAAGCATATAAAAGGTGAAAAATTGTATTACTTAGAGAACTCCTTAACAGGATTTTTATATACTATTTTTGCATCAAATTTTATTGGAAATTCTGGCAATTAAACTTTGTGGCAAATTTTTTTTTCTTTATATCTTTGTAATGGCATTCTAGTTTAGGAATAAATGTTTCATCTCTTCCCAAACCTAAATTACATAATCAATTTCATCTAATACTAAGTACTTAAATTATAATGAAGAAACTTTTTATGTTTGATAACTGTTCATCCCTCTCAATGCCTGTATTTCTTTCTTTTGTTGCAAGTTAATTGTCATTTTTGAAAGCATTTAATGAATAAATTTTCTTAAACAACTTTTCAACTGAACAGTTTAAAATCAAACAAGAACATATTCAGTTAGATTTTGATTACTTTAGTTATTTTAAATCAATATATTCATAAGTAATTTTAATGTAACATTGTGTTTATGTTATAAATATAATAAATTGAATGTACTATTGTTACAGGTATGTTTTTGTGTTTTCTGCTGGAAACTGCTGAAGCTGATAAAAAGAAGAAACTTGCAAAAGCAGTTGCAACGTAAATTTTTAATTAAAAACTTATATTTTAAACTAAGATTTTTATTTTTGAAACAATATATTTTGATCTCATTAATTTTCCTTTTCTCATAATTTATACACATTTCTTCCTGCTACTGCTTAAAAATCATAATATTTTATTTTTTTTTTGCATGTGAAGTTAAATTTTCTGAAGTTTTATTAGTATGAATGCTTTTCTAAAAATTCTTTATTGCATTTATTTTATGTCACTATAGTTTTTTATGTAATTATTCTTAATACATGGTTTTATTACTAAAACTAGTAATTAATTATTATTTTTAATGATTTTCAGTTTTTAGTTTTGTTTACTTTGTTTGCAGCTGGCTCGTTTTTAACCTCATTACTTGATTTGCTGCTTTCTTTTACTGTATGAAACAGTGGTAAGTTAATTCTGTAATTCCAACTGCAATAGAAAAACTACAATATGATATTAATATTGAACTTCTTAACCATGTTGGCTAAATGTAACTCATTCATCAAATAACTATATTTTTAAAATTGCAAATAAAAAAGAAAAATTTAAGGATAATCTCAAAGATAAAATATATAATCATTATATATTATTACTAAGAGTATTTTTATTGATAATTTCAAAAGAGATATAAACTTTTTAAAAATGAAAAATGGTTAATAATACTTTATTAACCATTTTTCAAAAGTTAATTGATATTAATTTAATTATCCTTGTGTTATTTAATACATAGATTTGAAATTTTAATTTATTTATCTCTCAGTTATCTTATTTATTCATTGTCTTGAAAAGGAAACATTTCCTGAGACAGATAATCAGAAATGGTATTTGAGTTTACTTAAATGCATTTGCCTTTTTTTTCTAGAGGTGTGATCAATCATAAACTGCACAAGTCCCATTCAAGTAAGCTCATTTATCACTCCCATTGACATTATTAAATTATCTGCAAATACCAAGTTTCAAAAGATACACAACAGCTTTTTGTATTATTATTTTTCAACAGGGCGATGGTTTCCTGTTTGGCTGATCGTTCTTCTTGTTCTGGGTTCATCATCAATGATTGGGCTTGCTATCTTTCTGTACTGCTTCTGTCGACGAAGTCAAACACAGACCTGTTTGAGACCTAGTTTTGTGTAGAAAAATGAGAATATGAATCCAAACTGTGTCATGAATATATGAGGTTTTATTATTTTAAAAATCTTTTTCTAGTATTTATGTTCCTTTTTTGTTTTTATTTTTAATTTGACAGAATTTCCAAAGTAATTGATATTTTCATTTGATTTGATAAATGAAAAGATGTAAATTATTCCTTATATTTATTTACATTTGTTAAATTTTTAACAATTACATATGTAAATTTAGATTTTTTATATTGTTCGTATTATAAAATTATAGAATCTGGAATATTATGAGCTTTTACAATTATTCATGAAATATCCCACCGAATATAGATGTTTTTAGCATATGCATCTTTAAACCATTATTTTCTAGTTTAGATCTTTCATTTCAATTTGATTTTTAGATATTTTTATTTATATCTTACAGCAATTATTGCTTATAACATAATGTGCATTTTCAGGGTAACTTATAAATTCTTCCTCTATTTACTTTAAATAAGAATTATTAATCTCATGTCATTGAGTATTAATATATAATTAATTCATGAATATACCTATATATACATACATTGTTTTATTGTAAAATATAAATT
>JAPMOR010018093.1:54955-78585 GCA_026543865.1 Argiope aurantia | reverse complement strand
TTTTTTTTTTTTTACAGAATGGAACGTGTTTTTCTATTTTGTATAGATACCTATGGAAAAAAAAATGGTTTCATTTAACAAGTGTGTCGCATTAGGAATACGATTCGAGAACGAATTATGTTCGTTAAATGAGGTTCCAGTGTAATTCGTTTCTCAAAATTTCTGTCGATATTCCTGAATCAAACCGAAAAGCCATGTGTTTCCACGGATTTTTTTTATAATTAAGCAAATGACTAGTTAATTAATAAAAAAAATAATTACCAAATATTTTTCCCTTTTTTTAGTAGCACTGAAGGTAATACTGTATTAATTTAATTTATTTATTTATTAGATTTCAAGATTGTGTTGCCACGAACTTGATGACATGCTATTGAGAAAAGCTGATAAATCGTCACATCTTTCGGAATAAAAGTTGCAACAATAAGAAATTCTTGACTTTTGAAAGATCCACAATCCCAACTTCCAACATACAACCTATCTCATTGGAATCAAGAACTATGAAATAATAAATTCCCCAATACATCTGTTTAGAAATTTTTAATCATGCTATAATTTTTATTATTTATTAGAGCTTATGAGTGAGTAATGTTACTCACATACAAAAAGAAAAAGGAATATTTTCTTATGACCCATGTTATAAACTATTATTCCAAAAATTTCATTCCGAGTTTTCCCTTTTGATTCACCAAATGAAGAAACTTCATTTTTGTCATATATGGACAACAGCATTTAAATTGTAATCACCGTGAAAATTTTATTGGCAAACTGGAATTAAAGAGACGGTTCGTGCGTGTGCCATACAGAAAGAAGTGTTTTAAAAATACAATTTTCTCATTGCCACTTAATGGAGAAACCTTATGCTTTCAAATTTTGTAATATTTTCTCAGCTTCCCAATTTAAAGAAACATTTATTGGTGCATACTAAAGAGAAAACACTTACATGTGACATTTGTGGTAAAGAAATTTTTCAACGGTCACATTTAAAAATTCATTTAATGTCGCATACGAACGAGGAATCCTACCCTTGCAACTTCTGCAACAAAGTCTTTTCTATGATTTCCGAATTCAAAAGACATTTACGGAAGCATACACAAGAGGAACTGTTTAAATGCGAGTTTTGCAAGAAAGCCTTTACCCAGAATGGGCATTTAAAAGTACATTTGCGTCTGCATACAGGAGAGAAACCGTTTACATGCGAGTTTTGCAAGAAAGCCTTTTCGGATAAGTGGAATTGCAAAAGACATTTACGTACGCATGCGGGTGAGAAACCGTATAAATGTGAATCTTGTAATAAACACTTTTCCACTAAGGGGAGTTTGATAAAACATTTACGGACGCATACGGGAGAGAAGCCATATGCATGTGAAATTTGTAACAAATCCTTTTCGAATAAGTATAGTTTTAAAAGACATTTACGTACACATACGGGAGAGAAACCGTATACATGTGAATTTTGTAACAATTCCTTTTCGGATAAGAGGAATTTGAAAGTACATTTACGGCTGCATATGCAAGAGAAACCATATATATGTGACATTTGTAACAAACCCTTTTCGGATAAGGCGAATTGCAAAAGACATTTACGTACGCATACGGTCGAGAAACCGTATACATGTGAATTTTGCAACAAATCCTTATCGGATCAGGTGACTTTCCAAAGACATTTATGTACGCATACGGGGGAGAAACCGTATTCATGTGAATTTTGTAATAAATTGTTTTCCAATATGAGGAATTTAAAAGTACATTTACGTACGCATACGGGAGAGAAACTGTTTACATGCGAGTTTTGTAAAAAAACCTTTTACCACAGCCAGAATTTAAAAGTACATTTGCGGCTGCATTCAGGAAAGAAACCGTATACTTGTGATGTTTGTAATAAATTCTTTTCTTATAAGGATAATTTCAAAAGACATGTATGGTCGCATAGTGGAGAGAAACCGTATACATGTGAGTGTTGTAACAAATCTTTTTCGGATAAGTGGAGTTTCAAAAGACATTTACGTACGCATACAGGAGGGAAACCGTATATATGTGAATTGTGTAACAAACCCTTTTCGGATGAGGGAAATTTGAAAAGACATCTACGAACGCATACGGGAGAAAAACCATATATATGTGAATTTTGTAACAAATCATTTTCGGATAAAGGGATAACCAGAAGACATGTACGGACGCATACACAAGAGAAACTGTTTACATGCGAGTTCTGCGAAAAAGCTTTTTCCTTAAGCGGGCGTTTAAAAGTGCATTTGCGTCTGCATACGGGAGAGAAACCGTATACTTGTGACGTTTGTAATAAACCCTTTTCAAATAAGGGAAGTTGCAACAGACATTTACGTACGCATACGGGAGAGAAACCATATATATGCGAATTATGTAACAAACCCTTTTCGGATAATTGGAGTTTGAAAAGACATTTACGTACGCATACTTGAGAGAAAACGTAAACATGTGAATTTTTAATAAGACATATTCTTAGCAATCATATTTAAAAACTGATTTGCTGTCGCACACGAAAGATAAATACCACGTTTGGAGTTTTTGTGACAAATCCTTTACTGCGTATACTTTAAAAAGACATTTACGAATTCATGTGGAAGAGAAACCTATGCTAACGAAATTTGCAGTAAAATGTATTCTGAGCGGCGTGGATTAAACTTGCATTTAATGATCCAGTTGGAAAAGAAATAGTATGCATGCAAAATTTGCTGTAAACCATTTATTCAGCGTTCTGATTTAAACACACATCTGTGGGCGCATACGAAAGAGAAACCCTGCACATGTGACTCTTGCAATAAAGTCTTTCTGCGGTATGCTGATTTTAAGAAACATTTACTGACCGATACGAAAGTGAAATCGCATTCATCTGCGAGTAAATACGGCTTTTCTTATATATCAAATTTAAAAGTACATTTCCGAACGCATACGAAAGAGAAACCGTACTCATGTGACTTCTGTAATATTGTCACGTAGATATTCTAGTGTTGGACTCAATGACGCACACAAGAGGTAGAGCTAGACCAATTTATTAACAGAACTGAGAATACAGTAACTGACAAATCTTCAGCTTATATATAAGCAGAGAAAGTTCCAGAATACTCTTCTGGAGACAGTAAGAAAAGTCCAGAACACTTGTCTGGTAAACTAAAGAAATGTCCAGTATCTTCTGGAACATGAAATAAAGGAAAACATAAAATCAAGAAATTAAGTATTTACATATACCATTAATCTCAGTGTCTCTAGCGGGATTCGAACCCAGGTCTCTTGATCACAAGACCAGTGCCATGACCATTCGGCCATGGAGATTCGACAGTCTTTCTTCAATGCGGCATTGCTCCCTCCTTAGAAGAACAGCGTCTCGATGTTATGACATTTCATTGTTTGGTTCTAGCTCTCGATCGTGTCACAGGGCCAGTATAGGTTGTGTCTTCACGGTGAGTAGTCTCTTGAGAAATGTCTCTTTCCGGAACCTCCATTATTTTATAAGACTGTTGGTCGTCTTGTTCTTCTGGGTCATGGTATGGTTTCATCCGTAAAACGTGGACAACTTCTTTCGGTTTCCGCCTTCTAGAATTAGGATCGAAATCGGCTACTTCATAGGTGACGTCGGACAACCGCCTCAAGACTTGATAAGGGCCGAAGTACCTCTTGAGTAGCTTCTCAGAAAGCCCCTTTTTACGAACTGGAATAAAAATCCACACCAAATCCCCTCGTTCGTATGCCACCATCCGATGTTTGGAGTCATAATGCCGGCGATCTTTCTGCTGAGCCTCGAGAGTTCGTGCACGAGCTAATTGCCTCGATTCTTCTGCCTTATTGATCAGATCACTAACGTAATCGTCTTCTTGGTTGAACTCATTGGGGCAGAGAGGGAACATCGTATCCAACAGCGTTTCAGCCTCTCGCCCATGTAGGAGGTAGAAGGGCGTAAAACCTGTCGTGTCCTGCTTGGCAGTGTTGTAGGCGAATGTGACGAACGGCAATATCTGGTCCCAGTTCTTCTGTTCGACATCAACATACATGGAAAGCATATCTTCTAGCGTTTTGTTGAATCGTTCTGTAAGGCCATTTGTTTGCGGATGATAGGCTGTTGTCATCTAAATAGCAAAGGCACATTGTCCATTTTAAATGTCGCAGAAGATTATCCATCATCCTTTCAAAAGTTGCAGGAGCATTGCATAAGCCAAATGGCATCACTTTAAACTCGTATAGTCCCTCAGGTGTAATAAAAGCCGTTTTCTCACGATCGGCTTCATCGACTTCTATTTGCCAGTAACCGGAGTAGAGATCCATAGACGAAAAATATTTTGCCCCCTTCAGGCAATCCAAGGTGTCGTCAATACGTGGCAATGGATACAAGTCTTTCTTGGTAATTTTGTTGAGTCGGCGATAATCAACACAAAAACGCCAGCTTCCATCTTTTTTCCTGACCAAGACGACTGGAGATGACCATGGACTTTCTGATGGTTGAATGATGTTTTTCTCTAACATTTTGGTTACCTCCTCACTGATAATGCGGCGTTCGGATGGGGACACTCTGTAAGCTCTCTGACTAATAGGTAAGTGGTCGCCTGTGTTTATTCGGTGTTTAACATTGAGTTGATTTCCGTTCTTGAACGTCCTTTCTTGATCGAAAATTTCTGAAAATCTCTGGAGTAGATGAAACATCCTTTCTTTTTGGTCGATTCTCAAATCCGGAGCTATCATCGTGGTATAATCGATGACACCCAACTTTGCCTTTGAAGTGGTCGTGGAATAAGGCGATCCCTCATCTATGGTATTTACGCAGTCTTCGTGTAAAGGTTCGGCATACCCGATGCACATGCCTTTAGGGATGATCTGAGGTTCTCCTTGTCCATTAGCAACCCATAGTTCGGCTTTTCCATTAAGGAGCGTAACTATAGTAGACGGAATAGCAACTTCCTTGTTCAAGAGGAGCATCTTATTTCCCTCTACTATTACGTCGATAGCTCGAAGGTTCTTACGGCCTAAGACAGTAATCTTTCTGATAGAACGAGCAGGTACTGTATAGTCTTCTATCGCGAATAAACGGCTGGAGTTTGGAGTTTGGGATTCTCGAAGGAGGTCTTGAAACAAGAGCTCTGAACGGCCACAATCTATAACAGCTTGAGAAGCGCCCAAAAAGTCCCAACCAAGGATGATATCGTGACTGCATTGCGGCAAAACAATAAATTCAAAAGCTTGAGGTCGACCATTGATTTCGAGACGAAGCGTACATTTTCCCACTGTTCTCACGTAATTTCCATCGGCGACTTTTAAAAGAACATTGTTACTTGTGGGAAACATAACTTTCTTCAGTAGGCGACGATACTTCTCCGAGATTACAGAAAATGAAGCTCCAGAGTCCACAAGGGCAGGTACTGGCTTATTGTCGACGATTACTTCTATGTTGTTTCCGGTCATTTTTGCGGCACAATGTTGCGGCATCGGAGGATTTTTCTCACTAGCGGCCTCACCCCCAAGGAAGGTCGCACCGCTTAGTTTTCCTCATTTCTGCGGCTAGGAGATTGACTGGATCTTCTATATGGCGACGGAGATCTATAGCGGCGTGTCGGCGATCGTCCTCGTGATGGGCTGGGCGACAGACCTCGGGCTGCTGGTCGGCTGTATTCTTCGGCATAGCGTCCCTCATTTGACTGTGGACGGCCGAAATCTCTCCTATTAGTCCGATATGTCTCAAAAATAGCTTTGCGATCTCGGCAATATCGAACAACATGGCCAGGGCGACCACAATGGAAACAGACGGGTCTTCTATCAGAGGTGCGCCAGACATCCGTCTTCCTCTGTGGTTGCTGTGCTACGGGCATAGGTCGTCTGGCAACGTCTGCATAGGTAGGTTGGCGTCTTGGTTTGACCTTTGTCCACTCTGGTGTTGTCTGTGACAAAGGAGCCAAAGCATTTTCCACTTCCTCTCGAACAATGGCTTCAATGCCTTTGTCCTGGACTTCGGGATCGACTACTGGAGACATAAGACGCTGGACCTCCTCTCGCACTATTTGACGTACCAGTGATACTAGATCCAGTTGCTGGTCAATTGCAGCCATTGGTACCACATTTGGAAGCCTTTCAAATTTCCTTCCCCGGATCCTCTTTTGCTGCATCTCCTCGATCTTTCTACACCACTTAATAAAGTCTTCGGTAGTCGTTATTTCTTTCATCAGTAATGCCTGGTAAATATCTTCGGCGACTCCTTTCATCAAATGAGACACCTTCTCTTCTTCTGACATATTTGGTTTGACTTGATGGCACAATCCCAACACGCTTTGGATGTATGACTGCGTGCTTTCGCCAGATTTTTGAGCTCGATACTTTAGTTCATCTTCTGCTTTCTTGACATAGTGCTGCGTTTCCCCAAAGGCCTCTTTTAACATTGATTTGAAAATATCCCAGGAAGTCAGTTTCTCTTCATTATTTTCGAACCATTGCTTTGCTGTGCCATCCAGGAAAAAGAATACATTTGCGAGGCAAGTCATGTCATCCCATCTGTTGAATTTTGACACTCTGTCGTATTCCTTCAGCCATTTACTTGGGTCTTGTCCCTCATCTCCTTTAAACACAGATGGATTTCTGTATTGTGGCTGTGCAGATGTCAGAATGACATGTTTTGTTTCCTGTTCTGGAAAGAACAGGTGGGAAATAAAGTCCAAATTCTGGTTCAAGGCCTTTAAGGCGATCGCTTCTTCGTAATTGCGTTTCCACGCTGACTGGAAAGGATACCCGGCGCCTCCACCAAAGAATGTCACGTAGATATTCTAGTGTTGGACTCAATGACGCACACAAGAGGTAGAGCTAAACCAATTTATTAACAGAACTCAGAACACAGTAACTGACAAATCTTCTGCTTATATATAAGCAGAGAAAGTTCCAGAATACTTGTCTGGTAAACTAAAGAAATGTCCAGTATCTTCTGGAACATGAAATAAAGGTAAACATAAAATCAAGAAATTAAGTATTTACATATACCATTAATCTCAGTGTCTCTAGCGGGATTCGAACCCAGGTCTCTTGATCACAAGACCAGTGCCATGACCATTCGGCCATGGAGATTCGACAGTCTTTCTTCAATGCGGCAATATAATATATTCATTCCATTTCTTTAAGGATACATTTGCCGAAGCATATTATGAAAATGAATGAAGTATACGCCTCTGATGTTCAGCGCTTGTTAATGGGAGATCTTCACCACATCTTAAAGAGGAAGACTTATAATAATGCTTTATTAGCAAGTTAATGTTTCTGAAAACATAAACGAAAAAAGGGGCTTATTTCTTCAGTCTAATATATTTCGATAATCTCTTCTAGAAATTCTATTTTTTATAACATTACATAATACATGTTCACTATTATGATACAGGCCAGTTCTTATAGTTAAATGAGTATTCCAAATTCGCGGTGCTTTTGAAGAAAACAAAGTAAAATTTTGTTCATCCGAAATTATAAATAGCTGTTGAAAATTTAAACAATACGGTTTTAAATGTTCATTAGAAGCGCCTCCAAAAATATGAAGAATATCAAGACGATACAATAACTCATCCCATATCCGTTCAGTTTCTCCAATATCACGCTTTGAAAGCCTGCAGATGTGCATATTTTAAGTTTATGAACATCATTTGATTGCGGGGGAACAAACACATGCAGTTTGATGTATTCACGCAAAAAAAAAAAAAAAAAAAAAATCAAATCAATCGTATCCGCTTTGTTTCAAATCTTCACGCTGTGCATGCAGAAATGTGTGGATGAGTTATCGTACTGTTTCTACATCCTTCGTGTTGCCGGACGGACTCGCATTATAACTGTTTTGGATTTAAATTTTTAGTTGTTATTTTTCAATTCCGATAAATAAGAAGATTGTTTTCTATAAACAGACCGGCAAATTTGGGATATTCTTTTAAAATCTCCTGGTATTCTGCGAAACATGTAAATGAATATTCATGAATTATTTACTTTAAGCGAAATCAGCTTATCAATGTGAATATATTTTATACACCTGTGCTAATATGTTTCCAATATAAATTTGTATTTTATTATAAAGTATTGCAAATTAAAGTACTTCTCTTTTACTATTGTGTGGGCTTATAACTTGTATATATTTTCTTTTGTGACTTTTTGTACCTTCTTAAAGTTTCAGAGCTGAGTTTATTATTAGAAATATAAAATCTAATATACAGATGTATGACTTTGTACGGATGTGTTTCATTTATGAAATTTATATAAAATGTTGTCCTATTTTAAATCTGCATCTTATATTAAAACATTTTCTGTCGAATTGTTATTGTGAATTTTTCCTGAAATTTCGAATATAAAAGTTTAAAATTTGAAATGTAATGATATGTTTAGTGTTTCGTTGTTCAGGTGATTTTTGATATAGTTATTATATAATTATGGGAAGATATAATTTGACGCTCTTTAGAAAGATTTCAGGAAAATAATGAATATTTTTCTCTTGGCATTTTACGGCGTAAATATTACGTAAAAGTATTAAATATTAGGTTTTTTTTTTAATTTGATGCGTATTAAGTTATTTTTTAAATCTTATTTTTTATATTTATTTCCATTCTTAACTAATTGCAAGGTTATTTTTTAAGCTGAATTTTCTGTGCACGTGTTCATTCTCGGATTCGGAATCTCCCCACTTGTACACGTGCGTCTGAGCGGAAATTTTATATGGATTAACCTTGATTAATTAATGGAATTATGAATAGCACTGATTTTACAACTTGTGAGACTTCATTTCTGCTGTTCTTTCAATTATATCCACGGAAATATATCATTCTGAGAGTAACTTTTTCAGTTTATAAAAAACTTATTTCTTTCTTTTCGTTATGTGACTATCATTTTTTTAAATAAGTTTTCACACGATTTATTATTCAAAATAAAGACTGTAAAAAAAAATTAAAATCTGTTGTTGCAAATTTCAAGTTATCATGTTTGAACATTATTTTTTAAAGTCACATGGTATTCTTCCGAAAGAAAAACATCTCACATGATTCATATTTCGCAATCACCAACATATAGAAAAGCGATGGTTTTTGACCATCTCAAAATCAGACGAGTTCAAAAAAATTGTTTCGTGAAAAGCCAGTTTTAATAAGATACATAATTATCAAATTACGCATGCATCGATATATAGAGGACGATGATTATCTTTCTTCCCAAAATAGGTCAAACTCCAAAGCTTTTTCTAAAAACCGAGATTTTTTTTTTTCTTCAAATATAAGATTTAAACCGATATGGAATTATCGCGCTACTTTTGTATTGCGCAATCGTTAATTTTTAGAAAAGCGATGTTTTTTTTTTCTTTGTTTTCCATCTCAAAATCTTTCAAGCACCAAAACTCTTTTGCTGTCTAAAAAAATTCGGTTACATGGCGGACATTCGCGCCAAGTTGTAACTTTTTGTTGGTGTTGTGGCAAGCAAGCAAACATTTTAGCATAATTGTTTTTAGCTAGAGTGGCATCGCCCTTGTTATTGTTGTCATTCTAAACACTAGGTGGTAGCAGGGTGGCAATCGCCCCCCCCCCCCCCCCCGTCCGCGAAAGATTGAGAGTTTCGTCGGCGAAAGTGTTCACCAATTAAGGCTGGTAGTAGAGATTTGCGCATTATTGAATGGGATTATTTAAAAACCACCTTAAAGTTAATATATTGTAAATAATCGAAATATTGAGGTAACGGTTAAAGTGTTTTGACTATACGTGGCAAAATAATCGATAGGATGGTACGTCAATAAATATACCGCGTTTTACGAACAACTTCTGATATACCGACTGAATGCCGAAGACGTTAAGTTCGCAAATATTCAGTTATGTGATTAAATTGTCTTTCATTAAGTTTATAATGTGTACTACTTTAGGCAATATAACCGACAAGTGAATAAGATATCGGTAAGGTGATAGTCTCATTTTGCTGGTAATTTTTGGTCGGCCAACTATGAATTCAATGCGGTGAGTGTCGATGACATTAAGTCTGCAGATTTTCAGACATTTGATTGAAAGGTCGTTCATTTAGCTTATAATTTCCACTAGATTTGGCAACATACTCGACAAGTGAATAAGATATCGCATTCTGCCGATAATTTTTTGGGTGGCCGACTATGAAATGAATGTCGAAGACTATCCACAGATTTTCATACATTTGATTCAAATGTCGTTCATTAAATTTTTAATTTGCACTACTTTTCGAAATATAACCGACAAGGCGACATGTGAATAAGACATATGACATGTCGCATTTTGTCACAAAATTTTGGATCGGTCGGCTAAGAATTCAATGCGAATGGATGTCGACGACGTTAAGTTCAAATTCTCAGTCATCTGATTTAAATATTATAATGTTCATTCAGCATGTAATTTATGCCATATTTAGTAGAATAATCAATAAGCTGGCAAGTGAATAAGACGTTACATTTCAGTATTATGACTATGTAATCAGGAAACGTATCATTTTTATTTTATTTTCTTCCATTTACTATTCGCGGCAAAAATTATGTACTTCCAGATGCTTCTACATTTTTTATAGGCTTTGAATAAAGATGTCTTGATAAAAAGAGAATTAAAATAGTTATTCATAAATAATACATTAACCCTTTGACATACGAATTTACTTAACTTCCTAATTAGATGGCAGATCTTATTTGGGATAATTATTGTTATTTTAATCCCTTGAATAATACAAGGGCATTTGAGGTAATGATGCGTTTTCAAGTGATTTTGCACTTTAAGTTACTTAATACTTTCACTTAATTGCAGATTTAAAATTAAAAATCTAGTTATTCCATACGCGAGTCGGACTCTTCATTGTATACGAAGGAGTTGCGAATAACCAACGCATGCAAATGAGGGGATAAAACTCACTTTTTGAAAGGAATATTGTCTCGCAATAACTTCGAATTAAAAAAGTACTTTACCATAAGAACACATGCCCAAAAATGAAGATACGGGAATTCATATTCGAGATCTAATTGTTTTTTTTTTAATAAAATGCATTGATTTGTTAATATATAATATTGAAATATATATTGAAAAATAAATACATGGGGGATCTAATGTTTAAGCAGTCCATTTTTCATATCTTACATAAAATGGTAACTTTATACATATATTTTCTCCAGCCTTTTTACGAAACAACATCAGTGCATCTTTTCCGCATTCTAAATTGTTCTTATCCGGAATAGAGTAAATTTTCGTTGAGTACGCGCACTTATTCTTGGATTCGAAACACATCTGAATTCCTGCTCGTTGTTGAATCCTTTCTTAACAAATGTTTTAAGTAGGGGACTATGAAGAAAAATCGATTTTTTGGCGGAAACATCGAATATTTTTTATTTATTATTCTGGATTTCTAAAAAAATTTGTTTTATAAAACTTTTTGTTTCAACATTCATTTTATATAACTTCTGATATAAAATAGTAAGAGCATGCATTTGCTCATTTACCATGACACGTCATTATGGCGTAATCTGTTTTTCTGTCTATATTCTACAATCTAAAAATCGAATATAACCATATTTTTTCTAAAATTATATCTCAGAGAAGATAAATCTCAAGAGTATTACAAATGAATAGACTCTAATATTGACAATTTTTTGATGGTCAGCAAAAGAAACTGAGAACATTTATTTTTACAAATACCTTTACACAGTTTTAACAATGAAAGATATGATTAGCATCTGAATAAAAAAAGCAGCTAAATAATACTTGATTTTCTTTAAATAAATGTAAAATGTGTTATTTTGAAGCCAAATTAGAAACATCGTGCTTGCCCCCATGCCGGATTTGTCTTGCCGCCGCCTCTGTTTGTTATTCCAGCGTGTCTCAACATATGGTGCCGAAAACTGTATCCCAAGCAGCAAACATCGCCCCACAGAACTCGCGAGATCGGAGGCGATCTCGCCCCGACCTTGTTCATGTCCCCCGGCAAGACACAGCACGATGTTCGCCCCGGCATGTTTCCGAGGAATTTGCCGATATTTTTCCGACATGTAAATATCACGGGCGACTTTATACAAAGCATTTCGCGATGTGTTTTATCAATGGCCGACCCAATACCAATTATTTTCCAATGAATTTTAGCAATGGGCGACCAAATACCAATCATTAGGCGGTTTATTTCTGAACACTTGCTGGTGTCCAATTTAAATATTAAGTTATTGGTTAAACTCTATAAATTAGTGTCATAATATTTAAAACTATCATACTTTCAAAATTTTGTCAAACGACGGAAAATAGGAAACATTTTGAGTAGTTTACTTTTCTTTTTTACCTATGAATAATTTTGTTTGTTACTTATTTTGATAAATTTAAAATTCCATAAAGCACTTGCTTTTGATAGAATGACATTTTCCATGATTTTAACTTTTCTTCAACTTTTTTAATTATTATTATAGCATATATTTTACCACAATCTTACTCTATAAAATTTTTAAGATATATATATTTTTTTACTACTCTTTAAAAAAAATAAACAAATGTTAAAATTATCTGAAATAATTTTAAATTTGATCACCTGCACATCTATCTATATTGAAGATTTATTTCCTTCATTTATATTTCCTATTTATTTTCATTGTTTAATTACTATTATTAATTATTATTTTTATTATGGGAAGAAATGTTAACATAATCATAGTTCCAATTTTGTAATTAATCAGTATAATTTTACTGATATATATAAATATATATACATCTACATATAAATATATATACAATAAATATACATCTACTTTTAAATTTCTAATATTACCTATATCATCTATTTTTAAAAGTTATTTCATAAAAATTCAAGACAGAAAAATATATAATTCTTATTAAAAAAATTTTTTTCTTTACTATACACACTTTTATATTGCTTAATGTGAACAATTAACCAAGAATTACTAAAAAATGATGAATAACACAAACTCCTAACAAAAGAAATTCCTATTTTAATGTATTTTGAACACCCTACATCCTTTTTTAATGCATTGGTTAAAAATTGTGTAAACACTAAATTATATAATTCCTATTATATGTTTCCTTAATAGACAACATTTTACAAGCACACTTCAAATTTTTAATATTTTCATGATTTATGTTTAGTGAAGTTTGGGTTTGTGACAAAATAACCAAATATGATCTATGCTTGTCGTTGCTGAATCCAAGGTCTATTTCAACAAAAATCTTATCTATGACAGTTATAATTGTCCTGTAAATAATTGTAATCGAGCGTCTATTTACAAATCAGTATTTCAGCATATTTACAAAAGGAAAATACTGGCTGTAGAGTTTGCAATCAATTTTTCACTATATATTTTCCAATTTAATGTCATTTTTTTAATACAATTAATGAAAACATAAAAGCAAAGCTAAACTTACCTGCAATATACATCATAATTGTTGACTTCTTCTTTCAATGGGGATTCTACTACGTAGTTTCTTAAATATGAGGACAGTTTTTTAGGTCTTTTTTCATCTTCTGCAAGCTCCATTTCTTGGCACACCGAGGTCGTTTTTGTTAGCTGAAATATTGTCCTTAATGCGAAGATCAACTTAATGAAGGATGGTTTAAATTGATATATTAATCCTCGTGCCTCCACTATTCTGTCTAAATTGTTGGAGCAACTATTACTTATTTTGTAAAGAAATGCATAAATGCACTTAATTCTTTTGGAAACTGTATTCAGCATAGAGGCTTGACATGCCCATCTTGTTTCAGAAATGGACTTTAGTTCCATTATTTTCATTTTATTGATATTTTGAATCTCTATCCTTTGTGGATGAATGGTGATACTACTGTAGCAATCGTTCTAATTCTCTTGGAGAAAGCGCGCCAAAGTGTGATGTGCGTTTCATCTCCATTAATCATAAAATGACCTTGAACGCGCAGCATGACTCAGTTTCCCGCCTATCGGGAAACACAATGAAATACAACCAGAGTAGCTCCGAGGGACAGAGTGAGCGATGTTGTTGTGCGTCGAATAAAGATATATTTTTGATATAAACGGAGAGTGATTGTTTCCCAAACCCTTACATGGAGTCAGATCATGACAAATAACATTATGAATTAATCAATCCTCTTCAGTGGTGACCACGGACTTTCATTCAAATCTATTTCGTTGAGAATTTCATTTTCCTTGTCAACATGGCTACAGCTGAAGCAGCAGCGGTAGTAATCCCGCCATTCATAAAGCCAGATCCTGCACTTTGGTTTCATATGCTCGACTCCATTTTCGAATTGGCTTCTCCGAAAGTCATTACTGAAAGCAAGACGAAATACAATTACGTCGAGGCTCACTTACCTTCCGAAATTGCCCCTGTTGTGAGGGATGTAATAATTCAACCTCATTCCACGGATCGATATTCGGATCTCAAAACGAAAGTCATCGAATCAAAGACGCAGTTCCGAATCAAAGACGCAGAAAATTCGACGACTTTTGGCTGGTGAAAGCTTAGGTGATCGGAAGCCCAGCGAATGGGTTCGTATCATGAAAAGGCGAGCTGAAAGCCATAACATCGGTGATTCCTTGCTGTTTCAACTGTTCAATCAAGCAATGCCAGTACTTGTGCAAACAGTTTTGGCTTCCATTTCACCGATTTCTTCGGACAAGGCAGCAGATGTAACTGATACAATTCTGGGCATCAATTCCACCTCAATCAGCACTATTTCTTCCGGAAGTGATCGCAACTCTTCACCTGTGAAGGAGCTTAAATCGGACATGGATTTGCTTCGAAACGAATCGCGCAAGGAAGTGGCTGTCCTCCGTCGTTCTCGCAGTCGATTTCGGTCTTATAATAATACTCGTCTTGCCCGCTCAAAATCAGGGGGCAATAGATACTGCTGGTTTCACTTTCGATTTCACGAGAAAGCTAAAAGGTGCATTCCGCCTTGCTCTTTCAAGGGAAACCCTGCTCCGGAAGAGTAGCGGCGGCAGACTCTTCCTCTGGATATACTTCTCGTCGTCTCTTTCTACGTGAACATAACACAGGTATTTCTTTTTTAATTGATTCCGGCAGTGACGCCAGCTTAATTGTTGCTTCTAAAAGAGACAGACAAATGCCTGTTATGCTAACCTTTCGTGCCGCAAATGGTACGGAAATAAATGTTTATGGCAGAAAGTCTATAACTGTAAATTTTGGTTTACGTAGAAATTTCACATATTCATTTTATATTCGTAATGTTTCATATGCTATTATTGGTGCCGATTTTTTGTACCATTTTAATTTATCAGTAGATTTAAGAAATAAAAGTTTAATTGATAATGTTACTAATTTAAAAGTGCATGCTAAACTAGGTCCATGTTCAATTTTTTCTGTAAAATCTGTATTTGTAAATAATGTTTATGGTAAATTATTAATGAAATATCCTGCAATTACTAAATTGCCAGACCCTAATCAGCCTGTTAAGCATAATACTATACAATATATTAATACAAAAGGTCCTCCTATCTCAGCTAAACCTCGAAGGTTAGCTCCAGACTGGCTAAAAATAGCCAAAGCTGAATTTCAGCGCATGATCCATCTCGGTCATAAGAGGTCTTCTAAAAGTGCATATTCTTCTCCTTTGCACATGGTGTCTAAAAAGGGTCTGTCGAATGGCGACCGGTTGGTGACTATCGTGCACTTAATGCACAAACTATCAAAGGCAAATATCCCATTCCTTGTATTGCTGATTTTACATCTGAATTGCATGGTAAACAAATGTTCAGTCACATCGATCTCGTCAAAGCTTACCATCAAATGCCTATAAACCCCGATGATATTCCTGAAATAGCGATCTGTACACCGTGTGGCTTATTTGAAAGTACCCGCATGCAATTTGGATTATGTAATGCATCATCTACATTCCAAAGATTCATAGATGAGGTAACTAGAGATTCACCTGGTGTTTACGCCTTTGTAGACGACATTTTAATTACTTCAAAAGATCATAATGATTATTTAGAACATTTCAAAATTTTGTTTTCAAAATTACAAGAATATGGTCTTTGTATTAATGTTGAAAAATGTACTTTTGGTAAAAATTCTCTAAATTTTTTAGGTTTTAAGCTTTCCGAAAAGGGAATAGAACCCCTTCCTGATAAGGTAAAATGTATTTTAGATTTTCCCCAACCAAATACTTTGACGCAATTGCATAGGCATTTAGGAATGTTTAACTTTTATCGACGTTTCATTCCAAAAGCAGCAAATATACTTGTTCCAATAATACAATTATTAGAAGGGCGTACTAATAAGAAAAAAAAACTCATTCCAATGTTCGGAAAAAATCAGAGCAGCTCAATTGGAATGAAAACGCGCAACAAGCTTTTATCACTGCGAAATCCGCGATTGCTGAAGCCGCTCTTTTAAGACATCCCATTCCTGGGGCTCAGTTAAGCCTGTGGGTGGACGCCTCAGACTTTGCTGTAGGTGGCACCTTATCACAATCATCAGACGGGAAATGGGAACCAATAGCTTTTTTTCTCAATGAAACTTAACAAAAGCCAAAGAAAATGGTCGACTTATGACAGAACTTTTTTTTTGCATTTATTCGGCAATTAAAAAATTTAAACATATGTTAGAAGGTAGAGAATTCCAAATTTATACTGATCAAAAACCATTAATTTATGTTTTCAAACAAAATCCAGATAAATGTTCCCCGAGACAATTACGTTATCTTGATTTATATCCCAGTACTCCAATGACATGAGACATGTGCAAGGATCCAAAAATGTTGCTCACTTTCACGTATAGAATTGAATTCAATAACTAAATCACCTTTTCTGAATTTTAGTGAACTCGCAAAAGCTCAACAAAAGGATTCTGAAACTCAAAGGTTTTTATATGAACAAAAGTTCCTCACTTCAACTTGCAATCAAACCTTGTTTGAACTCGAATTCTGACTTAATTTGTGACATTTCAACTGGTTCATCACGACCATTTGTTCCAGAATCTCTTCGAAAACAAATTTTTGAGCAGCTGCGTAACATTTCACATCCAGGAATAGCAGCAACGACAAAATTTATCATCTCAAGATATTTTTGGCTATTTATGAAGCGAGATATAAAAGGATGGGTGAGGTGCTGTGAGCCCTGTCTACGGTCAAAAGTTCAACGCCATACTAAAGCTCCATTAGGAACATTCAGCTTGCCCGATTCTCGTTTTCAACATATACATATCGACATTGTTGATACTTTACCTCCATCCAATGGTTGTATCTATTTGTTAACAATGATCGATAGATACTCAAGATGGCCAGAAGCTATTCCAATTGCGGACATGCAAACCAAAACCATTTGTCGAGTAATTTTTCATTCTTGGATATCTCGATCCGGTTGCCCTTCAATAATAACTACAGGTCAAGGATCGCAGATGCGGTCATCTTTATATCGCGATTTTTCGGAAATGTTAGGCAATAATCGAATCCGCACGACAGCATACCATCCGATCGCAAACGGAATTGTGGAGAGATCCATCGCCATTTAAAATCATCAATCAAAGCCCATGAAAGCGCTCAATGGGCAGAAATTCTACCTATAGTTCTTTTGGGAATTCGCACTGCTGTCAAAGCCTCTTGTGCTGAACTGGTGTACGGAACAGCTTCCCAGTGATATGATAGAAACATCTATCTTTCCACCTTGTGACGACATCTTTGTCGATCGCCTTCGAAATACGATGCGTGAATTGAATCCTGTAGCGACATCTGCACATGGTAAAACGAAGTTTCATGTAAATCCATCTTTAAAAACTTGCTCGCATGTATTTTTAAGGATGGACAGTGTGAAACCTCCTTTGTGCCAGCCCTACACAGGTCCTCACAAAGTATTAAAACGGACACAGAAAAATTTTACATCAACCGTCTTCATAGATCGTGTCAAGCCAGCATATTTAATTCCTACTTGTGAAGGAAAAACTCGAATTCTTCATGCAGAAAACACTGTCTCTCGAGCAAATTTCCGGTCGGACAAACAATAGTCTGACGATCAAAACTGCACTAGATAAAACTGTGACAACTAGATCGAGCAGACGAGTTCATTTCCCATCAAAGCTATCAACATCACCTATTAGTATTATCAAATACCTTAATTATATATGCAAAAAAAAACTAAAATTGCTTTTTATATCTTGTTTTTAATAATTGTAATAATCGTCATTTTAATTATTTGCAATGTAAATAATCAACTTTTATTTGAAATATTTTCTTATTATTCATACATGTTCATGTAATTATAATGTATATATTGTATCGTTCCATCGTATTATTCTCTGTCACTGGGGGGGGGGGGGCGATCGTTCTAATTCTCTCCGAGAAAGCGCGCTAAAGTGTAATGCGCGTTTCATCTCCATTAATCATAAAATGGCCTTGAACGCGTAGCATGACTCAGTTTCCCGCCTCTCGGGGAACGCGGTGAAATACAACCAGAGTAGCTCCGAGGGACAGAGTGCGCGATGTTGTTGTGTGTCGAATAAAGATATATTTTTGATATAAACGGAGAGTGATTGTTTCCCAAACCTTGCATGGAGTCAGATCATAACAAATAACATTATGGATTAATCAATCCTCTTCACAACTTATAAAAGAATATAATTTTTGTAATATCGATTTGCAGTCTGAAACACATTGGATTGATTGCACTACATCTATTATTACTAAATTTAATTTGTGGTTAAAACAATGAATATAATTTGCTGCAGGAGCAAAATCTCTTTTTATCATTGCATTCACTCCAGCATGTTTGCCAGAAACCACTGAAGCACCGTCATATGCTTGACCAAAGCATCTTTCTAAGTTGATGTTATTCATTTTAAAGACTATAATTATTTATCTGTTAAGGAATCAGCATTTCAGGAGGTGAATTCCTCCACAGAAAGAAATTCTTCATGAATGCTATCGCTATATAAATCGCTACACAGCAATGTATAACTGCTCTCTTTTCCCCAAATCTTTACATTCGTCTGCAAGAATTGAAAAATATTCTGCTTTTTTTACTTCATTTGAAATTTCCTTTTGCACCTCTTCTGCCATAATGCCCAACAGTGCTTTTTGTATAAAATGGTGAGTATATTTGGAATTGGATGGCCCATTCCTGGTTTTTCGTGCAATAATATCGTCATGTTTTGCAACTAAAGCCAGCATACTTAAATTTCCACCATGTGGTCCATAATCAATGACATCCTTTTTTATAGTTACGCCTGAATGACAAAATTCATTGGATTCTCTAATGCCAATTTTTTCTGTGCAATTAAAAGAAGAATTTAGCATAAAGTGAGCATATAATGCCTGTTTTCATTTACTATTGTTGCTTTCTCCTTACTTAATTGCATCAGTATATTCCCTTTATTTTGCGATTGCTTAAATAAGTTGCAGTTAACCACGGCTGGGCATTAGGAGGAACTTAATTAATGCTTGAGCAAACGGTTTTCTTTATTATCCTTCCCTTAACATTTCTTCTAATGTCTAAAGTCATTGACTCGAAATGCATCATTGAATGGATCGTCAGCATTATTATGGAGAAAATGTCTACAATAATAGCAAAATACTGCACCATTGGATATAGAATATTCAAGCCATTCATATATATATATATATATATATATATATATATATATATATTGTAAATGACCGGAAGAATTTTCCATCTTTGTGCATGGGATATGATTCTAAATCTGGTCTTGTAGGCATGCAATTTCTAATCTTTGAAATATCACTCGACCTAGGTGGTAAATATTTATTTTCTAGAACAGAAATTGAGTTCTGTTTGGCTCCAAGAATCTCTGTTTCTTCACATTCAGAATCATTTGCTTGGCTATTTTCTTCATCATCACTTGCCATTGAATCAGTATCGGCATCTTTTACATCATGATCATTAGATATATTTCTATCAAAATATAAAAGAAAGAGAAAAAAAAACTTTTCAACAAAAAGTTTTTAAAAGTAACTCTCGTTGCATGTTCGTTAAAATAATAATATCTTTTGGGATTTCTAGACCCCAAATTCAATTTTACCGAAATGTAAAAAAAATTCTCTCTTACCTTGTCATTTCGGGATCTTCTAAATGAAATAGAATCGAGGTATTCCACGGTGAATTAGATCGTGAACATGAACATCGAAATCATTAATCCAAGTGCTCTCATTTTGTCGTCTTTTTTATTTGCAGGACGAGGACACAGGCACAGATAATTATACACAAAATATTTACATATATTTCATTTCACATGCACGAATTCTTTACACAGCACAAAACCATCTTTGATTTCATCATACATTTCACCCATCCAAACTCAAACCTAAACTTACATCTCTTACTCTGTGGGATCATGGGAAATTTTTTCCTGATGTCACCAGCGCGCATGCGCTAAAGGGTTACATGCAATTAGGGCTACACCAGGAATCCCAACAATATCTTTCGCTGTAAAAAAAAAAAAAAAGTTGAGAAAACTCTTATAGTTAGAAACAGAAATTACTGCTTATTTGAATCCATCAGAATCTAGAGCATTAATTCGATTATGGTTCAATTTTAGAAAAATTTTCATACATTTTTTTTCTTTATATTTTTTAGAAATTTTTTTGTATTTGAGTTTTGAATAAATGAATCTCGGCAGTTTTCAACGGCATTTTTCAAATCAAACTGCTTTTTAAACATGGAGATATTCTGCACTTCTTTTGGAATGTTTCATCTGAATAGAAAATAGAACGGCAAATTCTTTAGTCGTGAATGTGGTGTCTAAATATAGTAAAATAGACATATGCAATCTGATGAGACAGCGTTACTCATCTCTAAATCTAGAAACATATCAGTTTTCTGAATTTGCTTTCTGATTGCCTCGAAAACATATGAATATATCAAAAAGTATCTAACGTACAATAATTTGTCATGTCTAGCATTTCATAAAGATCATTCAAAAAGTATAAATGTCACAAAGAGTTTTCACAAAATAATAAAATGCTACAAATAATTACTTTGGTATTCAGAATCATTTGCGTTTTCATTTTTCTTTGTTGGGTTGTTTCCTCTAGTTTCACTGGAAATAATTTCTTCTGATTCATAATTTTTGATTGACATTTTTAAATTTTCATCAAAATCTAGATGAAGAATAAAATTTTAAGTTAACAAAATCTAATAAGATAGAAAACGAACTGTCACGAAATAAAGGAAATATATATAAGATTACTCGCCTATTTCATATTAAATATTCCTAAAAAGTTTCATAATTTAGTTAAAAATGATGACATTTCGATATTTGATGTATGATTCATCATAGTCTTAAATAAAGTAGTTCAACTATTAAAGTTAAGAGCTTTTTTATATTTCAATTTTAGACGCTCCATGAGTTTCATTTAAAAATCAAATTGATTAATATTAAATGAAATTTGTTTCTTGCCTCTTTTACTCAAAAAAATTCTTCATCCTCTTAATTTTGATTTTTAATCAGATATTAATACTAATTTTTATCTCATTGTTAAAAATTTGCTGGGGATCTGGGATGTTTGTAAAAAATGTTGGAACGGTGGTGTCAATTTCTTCTATTACCCATCAAAAAATTATCAATATTTGAGTCTATCGTTTATGGAATGCTTAAAATTTAATTACGCTGAGATGTATCTTTAGAAAAAATATGGTTATATTTCATCAGATATTTTAATAATATTTCGATCAAAACACAAATTGGGGAAATAAATTTCCTTTAATTGCTTATTATGATCATGGAAATATTTAATCGAACTTTAAGAAATACATATTTAACTTTTTTGAATTCAATATTAATTTGACAAATTTTTTAATTATCAGGGTCTTTTTTTAATCTCATAAAATATCTCACTATCAAAAAAAACTAAATTAATCGAAAAGTGCTTAAATAATTTATATATATCTATGGTTGGATAATGATAAAATATCCAAAATAATATTTAATGAAGTGAAGTAATTCAATCTAAAAATACATAAAATATTTCGCGAAAAGTTACTAAGAATACATGATTTATGAATTTTCTTCTCTTTTTCAAAATATAATTATACGAAAAGAATTAATGTCTAAGAACAGTCGTAGCAAGAGAAAACATGGAAAACGATAAATAATATATTTACCTTTGGCAGTGGCATCTCGAAGAGTATTGGAGCTCTTATCGTGTTCAAGCCGAGAAATATTTCAAAATATAATTTCCCATGGGTTTTTCCTTTTCTTCATTCCCAGTTCTAAGACTGGAGCTATCCGATTTTGTTGCTCTAGTTTAGTATGTTTCACACTGGTGTATCTTTTGGTGTGTCAAAGCGTTCTTTACACAGAACGCATTCAATTTTGTATCGATTGCGCCTGGCTAACATTTCTCGTTAAATGAATGAAATGTATGCTGTTGTAATGCCGGCTAGCTACATAAAATAAACATGGAAACTAAATTCAAACAGTATTATAAAAAAAACATTCAGAATTCCAGAATATTTAATATAAAAATATTAGATATTTTCGGCAAAAATCAATACATTCAGCCAATAACGGATTAAGTCCTTCTGTGGACCGAAAAGTAAATTAAAAATTATCTCAATAAATAATAATCTATTTAAATTATTCAATTCATTGTGATTAGGTTAAAATTATTCAATTAATATAATTACTTAAGATAATTGACTTACATATTTTTCCAGAAAAGAGTCTGTTTTTTAAGCTAAAAAAATATAATAAACCGAAATGTCCAAAATATTTCATTTTAAAACTTAATAGGAAAATGATGTCAAAAATAATTTATTTAACTACAAAACACATTCTTTAATTACAAAAAAAAGCATTATTTTACATTTCGATTTATATTTTACATTTCAATTTATGATTTATTACATGCAATTTCATTATGTAACTTTCTTTAATTTTTTGGTGCAAATTCTGTTAAAATTTTTTTGGACGTTTACTGCTCATAATAGCCAGAGAGATCAGGTGATCTTGATTTCTTGATGCAAAGCGTTACAATTATCAATTCAGAATAGATTAAAAATAAAGTAGAATAATTAAAATCAACCATCCAAATTACCAAAGAGAAACTAATAAAAAGCGTCAACATATTTTTGATTATATGTTTAATACTGAAAAATGTGTTAGATATATTTATAAATAAAGCAGGCAGATATTTCAAGAAAAGGAATTTAAAGAAAGAAATTAAAGCTATCCCCTGCTAAATTTCAAATTATATAACTGAAAAACATAGCATTTCATTTCATTTTATGGCTATTATTTACATATTAACGATCTATTTCTTTTCGTTAACTAAGTTTTTTTTAAATAATCATTTTTAAAAGATTCACTGGAATTTAATATATTGGAAAAAGGAAGAACTGACGTACTAAATCAAATATGTAATGTTAAAATTATATATATATATATATATATATATATATATATATATATATATATTGTTACGAAATTTCTTTACCGGGGTTCGTTTGGATAGTGGGAGTGATATGGTGTGGAGAACGCTCAATAATCAGGCAGAAGTAGAATAAAAACAACGACGTTTATTTACACGAAGACACACAGGACAGCACAAAGCGACAACTATATACAGCACAGAAGACGATTATCTTCACCCGAGACGTGTAGCATACAACAGCACACACAGCAGCATACAACCAGAATCTACTGCAGACAGTAGCGCACAGCTCAGTTCAG
>JAPMOR010018093.1:0-54945 GCA_026543865.1 Argiope aurantia | reverse complement strand
GTATTATCTATTTTGGCGCCAAAGTCGCCAAATTTGTCGCCAAGTCGCCAAATGGTCGCCAAGTTAGTCGCCAAGCTCTGGGACCTCCGACGCGCTAGTCCCATTCAGATGACTGTAAAACTTTCTTTCTATTGATGGAATAAACTATGCTGGGAAGCCGAATTGCAGGTTTGTAACAATATATATATATATATATATATATATATATATATATATATATATATATATATATATAGTCTCCCCGTTAACCGGGAGCGGTGACTTCGCACTTTGAAGTGAAGTCATCGTTCCGATAAATTTCAGTGATATGCAAGCCAATGATACGATAATTCCAAGAATAACCGGTCCGTTCCGTTTTCCACCCATTCACAGATTTCTCTTTTTCCCTTTATTCGCGTTAAGGGGGTAGTACCCTCAGGGCACAAGTGGAGAGTGTTTTATGTTTCTGGGATTTCCTTTCCACCTCCTGGAGGTTCGGGGATCAGCCAATACTCCTTCTTTTTTTCCAGATATGTCGTCTGCTTAAGTTTACATAGCGTAATGTCAACAAGGGGAGTTGTTCATTTGCAGTTTTCGATTGCAGGGAATCAGCGACTCTTTTTATTCCTTTTCCACTTGCAACATATTTGCCTGTTGCCGACTTCAAGATTTTACATTAATATCGTACATAAAACTGAAATCGACTGACTTCTTCGATGTCTTTTTAATACATTCACCTAAGAAGGATAGATCGTGTATAAATTTTTAAGCATTATGAATAAAATATTTTTCTTTCAATACAAATTTCAGTATTTCAAGTAAAAAATATCAGTACTGAGGAAACTGGAAATTCATTTTACTGGATTACCTGAGAATGATTAATTTTATATTAATAAAGTAAAAAGAAAATTTCTTTTTTTTAATTTGTTTATTTTCTAGGCATTAGACAACAAAGAGGTCTTATATTCTTTTCTGTTAAAAATATTTTGAAAAAAATGTTATCGTTTAAATATTTCTCATAATCATAATTTCTCATAATATTTCTCATAATTTCTCATAATATTTCTCATTTAAATATTTCTCATCGTTTAAATATGTCACATCCATAAAATAAAAATTTTATGGATGTGATTTCATCGATCTTTGTAAATGAAACCATTCATTTCTTCTATACAATTAGAAAGAATCATTAGATGAATGGATTATTCTAAGCATAATTAATTTTATATTCCTTTTATAGGCTTTTTTATTCTTTAAAAAGTATTTTGAAAAAATATAAACTCTTTTTTTTTCTAAAATGTCTGTTTTAAATCTAATTTTTAAGGATGGATGACGTAATATATTTATTGCATTGCACTGAAATGAAATTTCTTTTAAAATTGAATTTCTCCATTTCCTACATTGTTTAACATGTGCTTCAATGTTTACTAGTTTGAAATGTCACATATTGGGCAAGATATTGCTTTCCTCTTCTGCAGATTTTCTGCCCTGTAGGAATGCTAATTAATTTCCAGCCACCCGAAAACAGTGTCAGTGTTGCTTATGTCATCGAATTTTCACTTTGTGAGAAGAATGGATGCTTCTTTTTTTCTATTTCTGAGATAAATTAAAATTGCCTTGTAGTTTCACAACGCAGCAATCTGTGTGGGAATTGGTAATCGTGTTTCATATAACACTGCATAAAACTTAGGTAATAATAATAATAAAATATTTATAATTTTTACTTTTATAAGGTTCTAGTTGTTAATAATTAAGTGTGTCCGATCTCATGAATTTTTTAAAAAAATGTTTAAACTTATTAAAACATTTTTATTACATTGGATTGTAAAATTATTTCTCAAAATTAGGGAGAAAGATTTAATTCCTGAAACAAACAAAAAATATAGATATGCATATATTTGTATAATTTTTATATGGGGTGAATTCATTTCTTGTTCAACTATTAAAATATTGGTATTTTTTGTGTGTATGTTGGTGTTTGCATTTTTAAGAATAAGTAGAACCTGATTTGATATCATAGTACCGAAAAAATAGTATTGTTAGAATATTTCATAATCATTAATGAATAAAATTCTTAATTATTTTCTCTGCATTTTTATTAATTTTTATTATACCCCATTTCTTCATAATATTTACTAAAATGTTGCGAATATTATGTTTGCTTCTCTTAACCTCCAGAAAAATGTTTTTACTGTATTAAAATTTTTCATTTTTTTTCATTAATAGTCTTATTTTACCACAGTATTCTGCAAGTTTACCGTAGAAGGACTTAGGGTTCGAACTTTTTTCACAATTTTTCTATAGGTGAAATTTCCAAACTGCATTGCCAATAATATGAATATATATATTCTTTTGTGTTCCTAAAAATAAAGAAGAGACTAATTTGTTTTGCAATAAAATAAGAATCAAATAAGAATCATATACGATGTACAACTGCATTAAAATTCAAATTATAACAAATGGTATTATACGAAAAGTGACAAATTTAATAATTATTATCATCCACGGACCAAACTTTTCAAGCAAAAAAAAAAAAAAAAAAAAAAAAAAAATTCGTAGTGTCCATCCAAATGTCATTTAAACACATTTTTTCAGAATGTGTTAACTTTCTATTTCGCATAAAATCGTATAGTCGCCAGCATTCTTGCATTTTACCGTTTCTTTAACATTAAGTCAGCTAAATTATATTTTGACAACATTTTTGAATTGAAATCTACAGTAATCACAATCAAGATTAGTGAATCAAATATATTCGCAAGCGGTTTTCAAAAAACATTCCTGAACAATTTTCAATTTAAAATTTGGTGAACAATAAAATAAAATAATTTTGATTACAATTCTTTTTTTATTTAAAACTAAAGCTTTTAAAGATACAACAAGCCGAAATTAAAATAAAACTGCAAATACCAGAAAGAGTGGATTAGAAAAAAACATATTCAGGTCTCCACATGTATTTAATGATTGCCTATTTAAATGAAAGCTATTGATCCTCCTTTTCAAATAGAATTTTTTTCCAGAATAAATTTTTTTCTGTGGAGACTTGTGTGCGAAAAATAACTTGTTTTCGTACAATGAAAGAAGCCACGTATAGCTTCCAGCAATCGTGAACCAAGACTTGTAATCGAAATATCACCAGAAAGATCGTATCAAGGATTTGAATCACACCACTCTTTGAGAAGTTAAGATGCATTATCCATGATTTTTTGAATAACAAATAATTTTGTTATTGTTATTTTTAAATATTTGTTCCAAATATCTATTATTTCAATCATATTATTAATTTAAAATTATTATTTAATATTAAATATAAAATTTATTAATTATAATTAATACGTAATTTACTAATTTAAGTAACGTGTGATTCAATTAATTTATCTATTTCAGCTTACTTCTTAAATTTGGTTTTTTTTTTCAAAACTATTTATTTAATTTCTTTTTTGGAATAAACCATTTTCTGGAAAATTTGAATTAAATATGTATGTCATTTCTTTAAATTGTTTTAGTTCTATATTCTACTAATAGATGGCACCAGCAGTAAACGAAATATATGCAAAGTCAAATAACAAGTAATTAAAAACTATTTTTATGGAATAGTGCATCATCAAATGCGAATATCCGAAAGTCCAGGTTACACTCATGAAGTGGAGCGGCGACTTCACACCTTCCAGTGGAGTCACCGCTCCGATAAATTTCAGTGATATGCAATTCAGTGATAGGATGATTCAAATAACCGGTCCGTTCACTTTTCAATCCATTCACAGATTTCTCCTTTTCTATTTTGTTCGAGAGCTTCCAATGGACAGATCGTATCGATTGTTACTTTCCAGTGAAGTCACCGCTCCTGTAAATTTCAGTGATATCGTATCGATTGTTACTTTCTATCGTGATCCAAAACCTGTAATCGAAATATCACAAGTAAGATCGTATTAAGGATTTGAATCACACCTCTCTTTGAAAAGTATTGATCACTGGTATTTGTGATTTTTTAATATTGGTTACGTAATAACCGCTCGTAAAATATTTGTCATCCCTATTGAGAAGTATTGATCGCTGTGACTTTTTGATATTGGTTACTTAATAACCGCTCGTAAAATATTCGTCATCCCTAACGCATGCTCTAAATTTTGCTCTTTACACAATAGACAGCCGGTTTGAAAAACTTCAGAATTGTTATGATACGCAGCGATAGTGATCCCAAAGGTTAAAAAAATAAAAATCTCGGATGCAGATTAAATAAACATGAGATTAAATTAAAAACTACAATACTTGTCAGAAAAAAATCATAATTATATTGCGGAATGTGGTAAACGTAACTGTTCCGTAGAAGTGTTTGTTTACATTGTTCGCAATCTTTATTGACGCAGCAAGGATCACCTTAAATTTCATTTTTACCAATTTTAAATCTTCCAAATGATACATCCATAATAAACGCATGTATCAGTACATGGAAAAAATTTGTGACTGCGCATACCACTTCACTTAGGGTTTACCAGAGAGAACCGTTAGCAGTAGTTAGAAATGGCGATACGGAAGATAAACAAATTGGCGACATCCTGACCATCAACAGTAAGGTAAGGACTGATGCTTTAAATTCCTTAGGTAGAGCATTTTGTACATATAAAGAATTGGTACTTTTTCAGTATACCAGCGCAAATCTAGCCAAGCAGACATTTTGGCGACAGCACAATGTCGCCGGAACAAATTTCACCAAGCAGACAAGCGGCAAAAGATTACCAGTGGCGATATTCCATTTGGCGTTGGTTGCAGCATTATTGGCAACTTTATCGCTTGCGCTGGTATAATGGAATACTACCGAACACCTTTTTAAAGCTCTATAAATATTACAATACAAAAGTAATCTTGAATATTTTAGAAGAAGGCAGAGGAACTTGCTTTCTTGAAACAAATGTCTTGATATGTTTGAGGGAAGCTACTTATAAAATTTATTTAAAAATAGAGAAAAAATATAAATATATATATGTAATGATACTTTAACTCTAATTTCAATTTAATTAATTTTCAAGATTTTATCTTAATTTAGTCCATAGTAACTTTATTCTAAAATATTCTCTTATTTCTTGATCCAATTCCACTGTCTCTACTTAATTAATTCAAGAGAAGCTTTGTTAAATTGCAGAATCAGCTAAAAGTCTAACTTTCCCACACTACGCGTGAAGAGGCAAATTCTTTTTTAAAATCTCCCTGTGTTTCCCCTGCCTTCTTCACACGTGTAACAAAAATCCCTATCGAAATCTCGTAATATATTAGCACTATGAAGAAATGTTTTCCTTATCAAAATCATAGGTTATATTAGACCAGGGATAAAATGTCCAAAAGCTTTTTCTTCATCCCTTTTCTGTGTGCTCATCGCTTGTACATATGCCTGCTTCTTAAAAATGAAATAAAACGACGTCACGAAATAGCAAGTCTCTTCACTGTCTTCAAACTGAATTCTGCTTCACAACAAATAATGTTACATATATATATATATATATTTCTGAATACATCTCCTTAATTATCTTTTAATACTTTTTTATTACTTTAGTATCTTTCAGCTTGACAAATCATGTCATTATTGGATTCTTACTAAATGATCCACACTTCTGATAAATCTTAAGTTATTATTTTTTCCAGATTTGTTACTCGCTGAGGCATTCCTTAAAAGTTTGCATTTAAAAGCTTTATGTGAAAAAAGTTTCCACCATATCATTTGTTTAGTAAGTTATATTCCTTATCAACTATAATTTATTTTCAGTTCTATTATGGAAATGAATTTTTATTTTATATGAATAAAACCTTTTTTTTTTAAGGAACAGCAATTTTATGGTAATAATATTTCATGTATGATTGGTTTATTGAATATTTCATGTATGATTATTTTTGAGTTACTGAGGAAAGTTATTTATCAGAAAGCAAATGATTAAGAATTAAAATCGTTATGAAAGTAAAAATAATTTGATGACAATCTGCTATCAATCTTTAATGTCGCATTTAAATATTTACTGTAGTTTAAATATAATTTTTAATATGTCCAATATTCATATTTAAAAATTATAGGCTGATAGAACAAACTAAAATTTAGATTGTAAAAAAATCTTTTCCTAATTTATTCTGTCTAATTCTGAATTTTAGAATGATCTTGTTAGCATTACCGTGGACGAATGGACAGACTTTCCATACACACATTTTTGCCAAAATATGATTGAAATCAATACTTTGTATGTTCCAAGGCCCCTTATCGAATTTCATCTCCCTGGCATAGAGCAGTTTTTAGATATCTACACCATGTAAAGTTATGTCATTCAAAAATTTATTTTTGGTTTTAGAGAAGTCTGAAAGAAAACTAAAGTTTGATTAAATACATGTTTTTTTCTTTCCTTTATAATTTTTTTACTGAAATTTTAAATATTTATTCAGACTAAAAAGTATTAATCAGATATTATAAGGGACATCATTCCAGACACATTTTAATTGATGTTTCAAACTTGAATAAAATCATTTAAAATAAAATATAGTAAATCTAAAACCATAATTTGCTGAAATTAGTGGAAGAAATTAATTGAAAAATCTTCAACACTCATTTTATAAAGGCAAAGGTATTACATGGATTAAAAAAGAATTGAAAGTATTGTAATCAAATTATATTAATAGAATGCAATTACATGTAATCTTATCTGAATGATTAGGCTCTAGTTGTTTTAAGGCAAAAATGGTTGAAACAGGCAAAACACGTGTGCATTACAAAAGAGTGTAAACTTTGAAGAAATTAGAACAAATATTTTTTTCTTCGTATCTCTAAATTGTTAGATTTTTTTTAAGAAAATGTTTCTAACTAAATCCTGAAAAAATGAATGCATTGAATATTTTTTTTACCCTCATTTTGGGTCATGTTTAAGTAAACCTTGTAGATTATTATTATTTTCAATTCAAACTTATTTTCACACCATTAAAAGAATTAATGAAAAAATTTTGTAAATAACACCAAACCAGCAGGAGTGATCTCCTGCAAAACTTTATTGTGAACTCTTTATAAATATAGTATCCCGGAGAATGCCTTGCATAGTTATGAAATATTAACCTTTGGTAAGAATTTAGCATTTTTGGTATGAATATATCATGACATCCTTGGTGGGAAGTGTTTTGGCGATTAATGCCTAGCATGACATTAATACAATCCAGAAATTAAATTTGTTCTTTAGACATGTTTTTCTCAAGTGATCAAAGCAAAAAAATTGATAGAAAGCTACAGTTGTAATCATAAAATTACATGACAATTTTGATATATTAAAGTCATTAAATTTTCAAATTATTCCATTTGCAAGTTTCTGAAAGTAGATACTGACTGACAGTCAAACTCTAATTAGATTTGACTCAAAATTTGATGAATGTCTACACTCTTGATTCTAAATCTGTGTACCAAATGTTATCTGTATTGCTCTCGGTGTGTTGTAGTTACCATGTTATCTTATAATTGTAAAAGCGGACAGACAGAATTTCTCTGGGTGGATTTTTATCAAATTTTGAAAGATATCTCCAATTTCAGTCTTAAGACCATGTGCCAAAATTCATCAATCTAGACTAAAGTATTTTTGAGTTACCTCTGTCACAGACAGATGGACATTTTCCAGAAATGCCTTGATTGAGTTCAGGGAAGTCTAAAATGTGGGGATTCATCAAAATTTAAAATTAGAATTTTTGGACAATTACAATGCTTTTACACAATGCAGTTCTTGTATACGATTACAATTCTTTTATAGAAGAAAGTAAAAAAGAAACATTAAAAAAAATGTTGCTGAAGAAAAAGTCTTTCAAGTATGTTTCATTCCTGTTCATGAATTTTAAAATCGTAAAATATTGGCATCTTGCAGCACAAGCAATTTTTGTGTAAAATATTATCTTTATTTGAAAAATTTTATAAAATTTTCTATATAAACATATTTAGCTAAATTTCTTTCTTTTTCTTGTTAATTAATACTTCTGCGAACAATTTAATTTTAACTTTTATATGATCAGTATAAGGAGAAAGGAAAAATAATCTCATGCAGAAGGGAAAGTTTGCAGTTATTGAAGAATTAATCATGACTTCCTTGTGCACAGAACATTGTAATGGCATTAATAGTTATTTCAATGTCCTATATGCTATTTTTTTAAGTTTTAATTTTATTGATATATTTCAAATTATTGTTCTTACTTGGTTATTACTTGTATTGTCTTTACTACTTTTTCTTAACTATTCTTCTATAAATAGTTAAATTTTACTTGATTTTTTATCAGTTATTTAACTGAATCAACAGACATCAAATTATCAATTTAAGAATATTCTTTCCATGTTTTTGTAATTAAAAACTAATACAGAGAGAATTATAATTACTTTCCAAGCATATAATTGTGTGGTGCTGAAAACATTTTGTATGTATTATATGGTATAGAGTTCGAATCTCTCAGAATAATATTGAGGCTACTGAAAATCTTTGAAATGAAATATTCTACTCTGCATTTGTAAAAGAAAAGAACTAAAGAGTTAAATGTTATTAGTGTTAAAAGTTTTATTTTTTAATTCTGCTTATAAATGGCTGAATTTCAAACAAAAAAAAAGCAATAAACATAGAGTGCCAAGTGGAATTTGATATTAAAAGTTTAGGGTGTTCATGTCAGTCCAAATCTTCATTTTAGCATTGTTGATGTGTTATTTTTTATATAACCAAAATTAAATCTTATTCTCATTATTATGATTTTTTTCCAAAATTTATTGTATATTGCATTTGACATGAATATGTGTCATCGTTGATTTTAAGAAAGGTGGCTTCAAAAACTTCAAAAATAAAGTTAATTTTCCTTTCCTTCCTTTTCCCTTTCTTCCTTTAAAAATAAGTTAATTTTCCACAATTAATTGGTTAATTTTCCTTTTTAATGTATTTTCATTTGAGGATTTTTCCCCTTTCAGTGATTTTACTATGAGATTTTGATAGAGATTTAGGGATATCTTTATCACATGTCGATTTAGGACAAAGAAATTCAGGTATTTGAAATATATATGTATATCTTTTGATGCCTCTCTTTGTTTTTCCATTCATTCCCATTTTCTTCTTTCTGCTTCTTTGGGCGGAAGTCTTGGACGTACCATACTCTTTATTTTCTGATTGTGCATTTTCTGACTTCAAAACTCTCCAACCAAAACATCATGTTCTTACATATTAAAAAAGTTTCCGCTAATGATCTGATGTGGCAAACAAATTATTCATTTTTTTAAATGTATATTTATTGCAAATTAATAAGGAATGATTATTTTTGATTACATGCACTGTTTATACAGATATTTATTTGTATTACGCCACAATGATTCCCCTTTCATCTGGCATCTAGTTATTAATTGCTCTACAAAGAAACTTGGAAGATTAAGACATTTTATATAAGAGGCCTTTTGTCAATTTCTTTTGTGAAAAGAAAAATAATGTCATGTTCATATTCGAGTTTAGTTATAATTAATTGCGAATACAATACTATTTTGTCATTTTTCTTCTTCAGTTATTCATTTCATTTTGCCATTGAATTTTAAAAACTTATTTGGAGAGATCTGATTTTGATCTGTTAAATGTCCACACAAAATCAACTACAACAAATATTAGGCAAGATATTCATTTCAGTACAGTGTAATGATGGAAGAAAATTAACGGTGAAATCTCTGTGGCTTTGGCAAAGTTTATTTGCAAGATTAATCTTTTCAAGAATTAAAAAAAAATCAATCTGAATGAGTGAATTTTTTTTTTTTCTTTTTTCTATTTCTTCAAAATTTCTTGTTTTTTTGGAAGTAAAAAGTTTGAAGTATAAGCTCCTGCAGGAAATCATTTTTTCCAATTAAAGAATAATAACTAATTAAATTTACATTAATAAGGCAAACCAATCAACCTTTTGGGCATCCACAATTACTGAATTAATTTCAAAAAAATTTTTGTTTCTCCGAGTCCCCATCATCCACCAATTTAGAGATAAATAGCAAAAATGCTTCATCTTTTACATTCTTTATGGGAAAAAATCCCCAATCACAATATTTTGAACGTTTTTATCTCGTATAGATGTTCATTACTCCTAGATGATGTCATCAATGATCATCAGCTCTCTCCTCTCCACTTAACTTCAGCAGAACCCTGAATCTCAACATTTGCACAGCTTTCGCCAATTCGTTTTGTTTCTTTAAGTGCAGCTTACTAATCGATTCTATTAGAATAACATAGAGGCTGCAGAAAATCTTTGGAATGAAATATTGTACTCGTTCCTTGGTTTATGCTTATCATTAAATGTAATGTGATTACATTTTGCATTGCAATATAGAATGTAAAATTAATACATTAATAGGTGTTTGTAAACCAAAAGAGCTAAAGTGAGTAATGTTATTAGTGTTAACAGTTTTATTTTTTGATAATACTTATAAATGGTTGATCTTCAAACGAAAACAAATGTAGTAAACATATAGAGTCAAATTGATTTTGATATAAAACGTTAAGGTGTCCATGTCAATCCAAATCTTCATTGGATGTATTGCATTTGACATGCATATGTGTCATCGTTGATTTTAAGAAAGGTGGCTTCGGGGATTTCAAAAATTAAATCCACAGTTAATTGGTTAATTTTCTATTTTAATGTATTTTCATTTGAGGGTTTTTCTCTTCAGTCATTTTACTATGATATTTTGATAGGGATTTGACATGTGTCAATTTAGGAGAAGGAAATTTAGGTATCTGTAAAAGTATGTATTAAGCATTAAGAATCTTTATCCTTGTATTCGGCAGGAGTAAGTATTTTTATAGAGCACGTGTTAAAAATAATTTTATATATATATATATATATATATATATATATATATATATATATATATATATATATATATATATATATATATATATATATATATATATTCCTTTTGATATCTCTCCTCGTTTTGGAGTTCATTCCCATTTTCTTCTTAGTGTTTCTTCCAGCGAAAGTCTTGGACGCACCATAGTCTTTATTTTCTGCTCATGCATTTTTTGACTTCAAAACTCTCCAATCAAAACATCATGCTCTCACATAATAAAGAAGTTTCCGGTAATGATATGCTGCTGCAAACAAATTATTCAATGTTTTTTAATTTATATTCATTTCGAATGAATAAGGAATGATTATTTCTGATTTCACGCAGTGTTTATACAGACATTTATTTGCATCATACTACATTAATTCTCCTTTCATCTGTCATCTAGTTATTAATTGCTCTACAAAAAACTGAGAAGACTAAGGCATCTTCTATAAGAGGATGCCCTTTGTCCATTTCTTTTGTGAAAAGAAAAATAATGCCAAGTTCATATTTGAGAGTACATAGAATTGTACATAGAGATTTCATATTTAGATTACAATACTATTTAGTTCATTTTTCTTATTCATTTCATTTTGCCATCCAATTTCATAAACTTATTTGGAGAGATCTGATTTTGATCTGTTAAATGTCCACACAAAATCAACTACAACAAATATTTGGCAAGATATTCATTTCAGTACAGTGTAATGATGGAAGAAAATTGAAGATGAAAAACTCTGTGGCTTTGGAGAATCTGATTTGCAAGGGCAATCTCTTCAAAAAATTAAAAAAAAAAAAATCTGAATAAGTGATATATATATATTTTTTTTTTTCTTTCTATTTCTCCAAAATTTCTTGTTTTTTGGAGGTAAAGAGTTTGAAGTGTAAGCTTCTGGAGTAAATCAATTTTTACAATAAAAAATAATAACTAAGTAAATTTACATTAATAAGGCAAACTAATCAACCTTTGGAGCATGTACAATCACTGAATTAATTTCAAAATTTTTTTTATTTCCTCGAGACCCCATCACCCACCAGTTTAGAGATAAATAGCAAAAATACTTCATCTTTCACATTCTTTATGGGAAAACTACTTCACATTGTTCCCCAATCACAATATTTTGAACGTTTTTATCTCATATAAATGTTCACTACCCCTAGATGATGTGATCAGTGATCATCTGCTCCCTCTTCCCCATTTTGAAAAATATTTACAATCTTTGACGGAGCCCTAAATGACAAAACTGAACAACTTTTGCCAATTCGTTTTGTTACTTTAAGTGTAACTGACTAATCAAAATGCTCTATCATTACTATGTCACTGTGATGCAAAAATAATAAAATGTCAATTTTTAAAACTTTTTACTATCTTTCTTTAAAAAAGCCAAAGTATTTTCATACATTTGATATCCTATTTGATGAAACTTTTCAATTGAAAGCATATTCTTGATTACAATAAGTAAGGAAATAAAAACGTATGTTCTACTTTTTTTGGAAAACAATGTTGATACATGTTATACTTTACGCCAAATGTTAACGTTTCTTAACGAGCAGTTATCATAATCAATGATTCGCATAATGAGCAAAGTAAAATGTTATAAAGTAACTGGCTTAACGAGCGACACTATGGTGTCACATGCTAGATTCAGGTTGTATCGATAGCTTGTTTGACGGGAACATTTATGTCTACATAGGGGAGATTTTGGCCAGATAGTGTTGCCAAATGCGATTTCGAGAGGTTCGAGCACGTGCCTAGGAAGCCTTAATCGATGAAACTTTGTTTCTAGTAAGATTATGGGGTTAGAGGCGAAGTTAGAAATTTGAGAGTTGGTGAAAGAATATAATCAAAATTATCCAAAAAATTATAAAAGTGCATTCTGTATCGCAGCAGAAAGCCAGAGGCGAGTTGGTTTCGGGAGAAAAAAATAAAATATTTAACATTTATGTCGACATGGGAAGGTTTTGGCCAAATAGTGTTGTCGAATGCGACTTCGACGAAACTTTTTTTCTAGTAAGATTATGGGGTTAGACGCGGATACCATTAACATAGATGTGTTGGTGAAAGAACATAGCGAAAATTATCAAATAATTTATTTAAGTGCATTCTGTGTCGCAGCAAAAAACAAGAGGAGATTTGGTTTGGGAGGATAAAATAATATATTCAACAGAGCAACAACCTTCCGGAGAAATTAGGGAAACGTTGAAAGCGTGAGAAGTTGAATAGCACCGTACTGGAAGCATCATCCTAATACGGTCATAGCTGAGTGCGCTACAGATTCATTCAATTTGAATACTATATCTCATGTTTACCAAATTTTGAAGCATGAATAATGCAAAATTTCTTCAGACAATTTTCTTGTAACGAAAGATGGTCGTTAAGCGAGGCTCCCGTGTACTGTTCGTTTCAGTATTCTGCGACTACCACTTTTCGGCGGTTCAATCTCACTAAGGGGTGACACCATAGAGCTGATATATAAATTTAGAAAGCTGGTCGCTGGTTTCTAGTCTTAACAAGTGTACGCAACATGAGCCATGTGACTTGGGAGAAATCTGGCCTTTTTTGGCGTCATATCGCAAATCTTGGCATACTCAAAAACTGCCGCGCAACATTTTGCTTCCCGGCATTGGGTCCGGTCTGTTTTCATTTCCGGTTAACATTTCCTAAACAATTTATATATATTTATATTCATTCTTTAAAAACTAAGAAAACTGGTTTCGAAAATAATGTTTTCTTTTTTACATAAGTAGCCGAGTTTGTTGATTTAAATTATGTGTAGTTTTTTACTTTGTTTTTGTGCATTAATTAAAAGTGACTATTTTTCTTCTTTAAGTAAACATTTTATTTCTTTTCCTTACCTGAAAACAACTTAACATTTTACATTACATGTTCAAATACTTTCTATCATTATCTCAAACAGATAAAAAAAACTTTTATAAAAATGGATTATAAAAGTGACATAAATCTTTTTTTTTTTTTTTCAAGATACTATGCATATGCACATATCAATATTATCCAGGTTATTGGAAATTATAGAATCTTAAACTATATAATATAGACTTCTTTTACAATTTTATTTATTATTGCAGTTATTTTATAAAGTTTAAAACTAGTCGGAAACCTTTTCTAAAAGCATTTATCTGTTGATTCTTTGTATTAAAAGAAATACCCATAAAAATTATTTTAGTATCCCAGTTAAAAAAATAAAAGAATTGAGCAGAGATTACTTAATTATTTTCGAAAAGAGATAAAATCCTTAGTTATCATAATTCTAAATATTTATTCTGGAAAATGTTCATTTTAGTAATTTTAGTGAATGGAGCTATACAACAAATTTTTTTTAAGAAATTCAATTAATCTTTTGTTAATCTAGCTCGGTCAAAGCTACTTTGTTGTAATTTATTATTTGTATTTTGTTGTAATTTATTATTTGTATAAAGATTTAAATCTAATTTTATGCAGTTATTTTAAAGAAATTAAAATTAGTTAACAATTGTAAATATATTCTTGTAAATATTCTTGTAAATTTATAAACATCTGGGTGAGTAAAATATTTAAATCAATTTCTTTAAAAATAAAAAATCACAATTCTTGCCCAATAGATTTTTATTAAACAACATAAATGATGAATATGGAATATTTTATACAAATGGAATATTTAAAACTAAACAAGTGCTTATTAAAATCAATAAAACAACAAAAAAACCCGATAAAAACTACAAATCTTATGTCAATTATTATGTATATTTGTAATTAAATAGTGAAATTTCTTTGTACGCTTTTTTTTGATAAAGCATTGTTTAGGAAAATTATTCTATAAGGTAAACATGCCATAAAAAATTGTTTTGCAAAATTTAGATTCGATTTAATATCGTTCACGATATAATACAATTCGAATATTTATGGTAAAAAAGGAACCACATATTGGAAATAATAAGGAACTTTATTTGCACTAAAATAAATACACAATTATTAATCGGCCAATAATGTTTATGTAAACACTTGTAATGACGAGAAAAAATCACGCCAATCTTGCAGCCAAGCACTTCCAACACATTCGAGATTAAAATAAAGCAAGTAGCAAAATATGATGCAGTTACATCAGTTTAAATGATAATAACTTAATAGCAAGTTAAATAAATTTAATACAATAACTAAACCAAACTATGAAATATTATTCAGTTTTAGCACCAAAATCACTGAGTGATGGAGGTTACGAAATTTTAAATTGACTTAAAATGGATATAAACAGAATATGTTTATTGTACATACCTGTGAAATGATACAGAACTGTCCTTAGCAGCTTTTTCTTTGCATCCAATTGCACAGCAATAGTTAACCATGGCTTAAATAAGTTTTAAAATCCAACAGTTAAAAGCGAGAAAAAAATCTGCCATTGAAATATAATGGAGCGGAGAATGCGGTTACAGTGAACACAAATTCTGTCCACAGGTCACGTGATTTTATCTTGTCCTACACCAAAGTAGGGTTGCACTCCCTATATCAGTATCTCAGCTCTATGGGTGACACACGGAAGGATGTGCGCCATTTCCGGAATTTACTTTATTGTTAAACGGAAACATCTCCTCTTTCCTCTCACTCCTATTTTACCAAATTAAACCTATCTTAACGCATGCGCAAAAGCGCAGGGTGTTTTAGAATCTGTTGACAAACAATAATTCATTTCTCAAAATTTCTGTTGATATCCCTGAATTAAACCGAACAGCCATGTGCTTCTACATATTTCTGTAATTAATTAAACAGATGGCTAGTTAATAAAATATATAAATACAAAATATTTAATTTTTTTTTCTTTGCATTTTCAAATTTTTTTTCTTTTTATAGCTCTAAATGTAACACTGTTTTTTTTTTTTTTTTTTTTTTTTTTTTTTTTTTTTAGATTTCAAGATTATGCTGCCACGAACCTCCTGCTGTGCTACTGAAAGAAGCTGATAAATCATCACATCTTTCTGAATAAAAGTGGCAACAATAAGAAAGGCTTAACTTTTCGAAGACTCACAATCCCAACTTACAACATATAACATATGTTGATGGAACCGAGAACTATGAAATATGAAATTCCCCAAAACATGTTTAGGAAATTTTAATCATACCGTAATTTTTATTACTTATTAGTGCATATTTGTGAGTATTGTTACTCACATACAAATAAGAGGAATTTCATTTTTATGACCCATGTTATAAAACATTCTTCCAAAAATTACATTCAGAGATTTCCCTTTTGACTCACCAAATGAAGAAACTTCATTTTTGCCATATATGGAAAACAGCAATTAAATTGCATTCACCGTGAAAATTTTATTGTCAAACTTTAATTAAAGAGCAGGCTCGTTCTCCAGACATGCAGAGAGAAGTGCTTTAAAACCGCAATTTTCCCTTTCACCTTATAATGGAGAAATCATATGCTTGCAAATTTTGTGATATATTCTCTGTTTCCCAATTTAAAGAAACGTTTAGTGATGCATGTTAAAAAGAAACCACATACATATGACATTTGTAGTAAAGAATTTTTCAACAGTCTCATTTAAAAATTCATTTAATGTCGCATACGAATGAGGAATCCTACCCTTGCAACTTTTGCAACAAAGTCTTTTGTAATATTTCCGATTTCAACAGGCATTTACGGACGCATACACAAGACAAACTGTTTATATGCGAGTTTTGCAAGAAAGTCTTTTCCCAGAACGATCATTTAAAAGTACATTTACGTACGCATACGGGTGAGAAACAGTATACATGTGAATTTTGTAACAAAACTTTTTCAGATAAGTGGAATTGGAAAAGCCATTTACGTACGCATACGGGTGAGAAACCGTATAAATGTGAATCTTGTAATAAACACTTTTCGACTAAGGGGAGTTTCATAAAACATGTACGTACGCATACGGGAGAGAAACCGTATAAATGCGAATCTTGTAACAAAACCTTTTCGGATAAAGGGAATTTGAAAAGACATTTACGGGTGCATACGCAGGAGAAACTGTTTACATGCGAGTTTTGCAAGAAAGCCTTTTCCCAGAACGGTCATTTAAAAGTGCATTTCCGTACTCATACTGGTGAGAAACCGTATACATGTGAATTTTGTAGCAAAACCTATTCGGATAAAGGGAGTTTCAAAAAACATTTACGTACGCATACCGGTGAGAAACCATATAAATGTGAATCTTGTAATAAACAGTTTTCGACTAATGGGAGTTTGTTAAAACATTTACGGACGCATACTGGAGAGAAGCCATATGCGTGTGAAATTTGTAACAAATCCTTTTCGGATAAGTATAGTTTTAAAAGACATTTACGTACACATACGGGAGAGAAACCGTATACATGTGAATTTTGTAACAAAACCTTTTCGAATAAAGGGAATTTGGAAAGACATTTACGGGTGCATACGTATGAAAAACTGTTTACATGCGAGTATTGCAAGAAAGCCTTTTTCCAGAACGGCCATTTAAAAATGCATTTACGTACACATACGGGAGAGAAATCGTATACATGTGAATTTTGTAATAAGCCCTTTTCGGATAACAGGAATTTCAAACGGCATTTACGAACGCATACTGGGGAGAAACCATATACGTGTGAATTTTGTAACAAATCTTTTTCGAATAATTGGAGTTTCAAGAGACATTTACGTTTGCATACGGGAGAGAAACCCTAAACATGTAAATTTTGCAATAAAGTAATTTTGTAGTGAGTTTTTAAATATGACAACTCATTTACTGTCGCATGCGAAAGATAGACTCCACGTTTGGAATTTTTGTAACAAAGCCGTTACACCTTCAACTTTAAAAGGACATTTACCATTCTATATGGAAGAGAATTCGTATGTTTGCGAAATTCTCAGTGAAGTGTTTTCTGAACACCATGGATAAAACTTGCATTTAATGGTCTATTTGGAAAAAAAAAATAGTGTGCGACATTTGCAGTAAACTATTTATTCAGCGTTCTGATATAAACATACATCTGCGAACGCATATGAAGAGAAACCGTAGACATGTGACACTTGCAATAAAGGTCATCTGAGCCATGCTGATTAAAAGAAACATTTATTGACGCATTCGAAAGTGAAACCGTGTGCATGTGACATCTGTAAATACGCCTTTTCAAATTTGAAAGTATATTTATGAACGCATACGAAAAATGTGACTTCTGTAATATAAGATATTTTCATTCCATTTCTTTGAGGAAACATTTGGCAAAGCATATCATAGAAAATGAATGAATTGCCCTACTCTGATATTCAACGCTTGCTAATGCTTGAACGCTTGCAACGCTTGAACTTCACCTCATTTTAAAGAGAAAGACTTATAGTAAGGATATTTTTAGCAAGTTAATGTTTCAGAAAGCACAGACACACGCACAAAAAAAAAGGCTTATTATTTCACTAAAAGATATTTCGATAATCTCTTCTAGAAATTTTATTTTGTATGACACAGCACCTAATGCATGTTCGTTGTTATGATACTGGACAATTCTGATACTTAAATGAATATTCCATCTTTGCAGGGCTTTTGAAGGTAACAAAACAAAGTAAAATAGTTTTGTTCATCCGGAATTACAATTGGCAGTTGAAAACTTAAACAATGCAGTTTTAAATGTTCATTAGAAGCACCTCCAAAAATATGAACAATATCTAGACGATACGGTCACTCATGCCATACCCTTTCATTCTCTCTAATAGCATGTCTTGAAAGCCTGCAGATGTGCATGTTTTAAGTTTTGAACATCATTTGATTGCGAAGGAACAAACACCTGCAATTTAGTCCAAGGAAGAAAGGGGGGGAATCAAGTATCGTCCTACATGCATTTCCGCTGTCTTTCAAATTTATACACGTGGCATGCAGAAATGTGTGGATGAGTTATCGCACTGCTTCGATGTCCATCGTGCTTCCGGACGGACTCACATTATAACTGTTTTGAATTTAAATTTTCAGTTGTTATTTTTGAATTCCGATAAATAAGAAGATTGTTTTCTTTTAACGGACCGGCAAATTTGGGATTTTCTTGTATAATCGCCTTGTATTCTGTGAAACTTGTAAATGAATATTCATGACTTAATTACTTATTTCATGTGAAATCTGCTTATTAATGTGAATATGTTTTATGCGCATGCGTTAAAAAGTTTCCAATAAAAATTTGTATTTTATTGAAAAATATTGCAAATTAAAATACTTTCCTTTTATTATTGTGTGTGTGCTTATAACTTGTATACATTTTCTTCTGTGACATTTTGTACATTCTTGAAATTTCACAGCTGTGATTTATTATTGCGAATATAAAATCTAATATGCAGGAGTATGACTTTATACGGATGTTTTTCAATTACGCAATTAACACTCATGTCATAAATTAAGGATAATGGAAATTCAGGAAAAGAAAGAGTCAGAAGCAAAGCAAATCTGACTTATTTGTAAAACCTATTTATTAAACAAAAAATAAAGAGCAAAAAAAAAAATGCTATGTTTGATATCATTAATAAAAATTGCGATTTTTTGTTCCCTGGGGCAAATTACAAAAAAAACTATTTACAAAAACCAATATTACATGATTGGTATGATGATTAATACATAGTATGTCTCCCGGGCAATGCAATACAACGCCTAAGCATGCTGAATATCAAATTATCTATCTGATCTTGGGGAATATTACACCACTCATCAAGCAATGCTCTCCGAAGTTACGGTATCCATGTAGGAGGCTGCAACTCATCGGCCAAACATATCCCACACATGCTCTACTAGATTCATGTCCGGTGAGAATGCTAGCTAGTTCATACATGTGATATCTTGCGATCGAAGGTATTCGTTTACGATATTTGCACGGTGAGGACGGGCCTTGTCATTCATAAACACGAATTCTGCGCCCCGTTACAAACGTACATGTCATTCCAGAATGACGTCCTAATAGATTTGGCCCGTCATGGTTCCAATTTGAACATGCAGGTCAGTTCTGGAACCCAGAATAATTCCTCCTCAAACGAGCAATCTTGCACCACCGTAACGGTGTCGTTCAATGATGTAGTCTTGGTGGTAATTGACTCCTGGCGCTCTCCGTATGAATGTGACGAAAATCAGTCTGCAAGCTAAACCTGGACTCGTTTAAAAACATCACACAAGCCCACTGTTGCGGTGTCTACAATGCATGCTCTCTACTCCTGACTAACCGCAGACGACAGTGAGTTGAGTAACTGGAACACATCTGACTGGCCTACGACCATATGGACCCATCTTCCCTAGGCGTCTGTACACGGTCTGCCTTGAAACTGTCGTACCAGTGACTGACGAGACAGGTCTGATGCTGTGCTCCGTCTTTTTCTTTTGGCAGGAACTGCCAAATACCGGTCCTCATTCGGCGTTGTAACTCGGGAGCGACCTATACTGTAACGTCTGCTCACCTTACCATCATTTTGGAATCGTTGCCAAAGCATGGAGATGACACTCTGGGTGATTCCATGTTCCTCGGATACATCCAGCTGGGTGCGCCCACATTACAGACGGACAATAATTCTATCAAGTAAAAAATCATCCAAATGCGTCCTTTGTGTCATAACTATGCAGTTATTGTTCTGAAAGGCTTATAAAGTGCTTCCGAACAGTTTTACTTTTTTGCTTGTATTCCTTATACATACAATCTCGTCAATGTGGTGGCTTCCTGCAATTTGCATATGAATTTTGAAGATGTGTGTAGTCATTTTATGGTTGATATATATATTTTAGAGTTCGATTTCCGCTTGACTCTGAATTATCATTAATTTACGGATATAACATAGTTTCCTGCTTTAATCGAATCTAATTATCTCTCTTTCGCTATTGTCTTACCAGATACAGGCATTTCTTTTACACTTCATTAACTTTGTTCAATTTTTACGGCAGGAATTAATGCTGTATTATATGCATTAGAAGAAATTTCTCACAGGCCATGTGAATTAAATTATTTACCGATTTAAATTTTGAGTGTGAATAGTTTGCAATTTTTTTAAATCTGTATGGAAGCAATAAATATAAATAATGTTATCGTATTGAACTCATCAGGTTTATTACAGTTTTCTAAATACTTTGCAAAAACCAAACTTGAGAATAATTTAACTTAAATTAGCTTTACTAATTTTATTTGCTATATGAGTTATATAAAAGTATCATATATACTCAGCTTGATTTCTATACTCTTAATGAATGAACAAGCCAGAAATAATATCATTTTTATTAATATTGCTATAATGTGTTTTTATGTATAAATTGTATATTTGGTCCTTTAAGCAACAAAAGGCAGATTTTTTTTAGAAAATTATGTAAATGGAATTTGATTCAAGCGGATCTTTATTCGATGACGTGATGCTTGTTTTGGCGGAACACCTGTACTCACTGGTCATTAATCTCCGAGACCTTATAATTAATTTATTTTACCTGATTTAGAGATGATTTAAACCTAAATATTTTAATACTTGTCTACTGTTGAATCTGTAAGGGAATTATTATTAAAAAGAAGAAAAAAAGCAAGGTATGATTAAAATAATATAATTCTGAAGAGTGGGAAGATTACACAATTGTCTATTTTACCTTTCGTTTTAGTACGTCTTCGTCTATTCCGTCTTGCTTTGCAACGGCGTTGCAGGGTTAATGGTCATGACTTTCCTTGTTAGTCCTGATAAGGGCATGTACGATCATTTATCATTTTCTTGAATCGTATTTATCTGTTAAGTTCTTTTAACTCCTAAAACTATATAGTTTTGAGGGTCCTGTAAACACGGCAATCTGCTGCCTTACTTATACACAATACCAATTTGTAAACTGAATGAATGAAAAAAAATCTATGAAACATAAAATAAGAAACTGACAAAAAAATTAAAGAAAATGTAACATTTATTTTAACATTTAAAACTGGTAATTTGAAGATACTTCTATTTTGATAGTAAATATTTTGTAATTAATGAAATTGTGTGATTTTTTAAATATACTCTATGTTTGCTTCTATAAAACTTTCACTGAAAAAATAAAGTGAAGTTTCAATAAAAATAACATGTAGATATAACACACTGGTATATGGTTGACTGACAATCGAAGGAGGGTCAACCCTTTTTCAACGATTCCTTAAATTTCGTTTTTTAATCGAATTTTTTAGATTCTAAGACTAAGCATTTTTAAAACAATTTTATAGCAAATTTATGAGTTATATTTTCGAGTCTACGAAACCAGTGATTTCATTTCTGCTTTATGTACTTGTGAAATAATTTTTAGCAAAAGGAAAAAAAAAAAAAAAAAAAAAAAAACATAAGAAATGGCAATAAATATTTTGCACTAGAATTTAAAATATTTTCTTAAATTATTTTATGGAAAAATAAACAAGAATTAGTTAAATAATTTTAATGCGTCCATTATAAATAAGGAGAAATCCACGTTACATTGAAAATGAAAAATGTAATAAAATATTTAAAATGATAAGAATCAAACTTTTTTTTTACCACACTGCCAACTGTAATATCTTGATCAAGACAGATCAAATAATAGAATAGAGTGACAAAATAATTCTTTTATTTACAGCCTTATATATTTAGGAAAAAAAAACGTGTTCTCATCTAGAGTAATATTTCTACAATTATCAAATAATAGTTCAATCACGAAATAATTCCTCGATCAATCGGAGAATAAGTCACCAAAAAACCGCTAACAGGTTGTTAGTTTTGAACGGTTACTCCAGGTCCGATCCAGGAATTCACCGGTATCTATCGGATGGATTCTAACACAGAAAACTTAATCAAACAAAGCTTCTCAAAAAAAAAAAAAAAAATCCAGTACACCAACGTTTTTCCGAATTCCATTTCGAAGCTTTTTTCCTCCTCCCCTGTGTCCACGGAAAAAAAAAAAAAATACCGCATTTTATTTCCATCAGATATCCAGCTCTGGTTTTCTCATCGGTGAACTTGAGTTCCCTATCACCCAATAGTTGTTGGCAACGCTTCCTCAATGCTCTCGACTCGATCGAGGGAGTGTCTGTTTGTGGTCGACCCTCTCAAGCACATGATAATTATGATCAATGCACCACTAAGACCGGCTGGAGTGCACTTCGGTTCAATACTTAAAACAACGGTGTTGCTGGTGATTGATCGCTTCTTGATGATTTGAGGAGTTTCTAAATAAAGAAAAAAAGGTTAGAATCTGGACGTTTTGACGTTCTTCTCCCTTGAAGACATGATGGATCTATTTGAAACGACGAGACACATCTGTGTTCCCTTACTTACATACAGCAAATGACTAGACAGAATGACTCTACTAATGAAAAGGATTGTATGCACTTAATTATGTGTGGGAAAACAGGTGATCTTACCTCTCGTCGAAATGCCAATTACAATGTGAGGAAAAAGGGGAAACGTTATACAACCATGTTACTGATGATATATAAGATTCATTAATGTATTCTTATGCCAAGAAATATATTTTCTGTTCCACATTTTAAAAAGTATTGACATATGGATGAATTTCTATGCATCCTCCAAGATGTATTTAAATATCTATGATGGGTAATTTATGAGTGGTTATTTATTTAAAATATCACTTTTATTTTTAAAATGGCTTAAGAATAAGTCGTACATCTATTTAAAAAAATGGGCATTCTTGGTCATTCTTCTCATAATAACCGAGAACAGCCAATTTCATTATGTGAATATAAAATCTTTTGCCAAGGGAAAATATTAAATGTATGACATAATTATGGCTTTATATCCGTTTAAGGGATATCACATATGGAAAAAATTTGCAGCATTGAATGTTTGCAGAAACCTTTTTCAGAAAAAAATAAATAAATAGAAAGAGATCTGATGCACAATGAGATAAGCAACTCATTGCCTCCATCAATAGTCGTTATCTGGCGTAGTTCACGAAAGTGCCCCTTTCTTTACGGATATTGCCGTAAATATGCCATCTGATCCCTTGTAGGACCAATCTCCCCGAAGGACATCGATCAGGAGTGTTCTGCATATTGTCAATAAAATGGACAGACATCAAAGAACCTCGGAAAACCTCAAGTGAGGGGATTAGGGCTCCAGACTTAATGCGCCCACTCTGCAATTTGTGAAATTAGAAACTATCTGCTTATGACCAGTAAGACCCGCAACAACATTTGGGGGTAGGGGTCTTTTCCTGGAATTTGCGTCAGTGTGTAAAAGAATCTCCCTATGCATGACTGAATTCTTGTCCTTTGCTTTAATTGGACAGATAGCATCGATTGTTATTTTCTATCTTGGTCCAGTAACTGTAATCGAAATCTCCTGTAAAATCATATCTAGTATTTGAATGACACCTCCTATTGCAAAGTATTGATCACTGGTATTTGTGACTTTTTGGTATTGTTTACATAATAACCATTTATAAAATATTCGTCATCATTAGGTAATATTACTCATTTCTTTGCTGAAATAAATAACTTAAAAGATGATTTTTCAATTGAAGATGTTGAATATGTTTCAATCGCTTAACGACTGCTTTAAATGAAATTAAAATAACAGATAACGAAATTCTCAATTTATTTTCTGACTAAGATAATGAAAATGATATTTTAACCCTCTCAGTTCCAGCAGAGCGGTTTGAGAATTTACCCTATAACTTCCAAATCGGTCGGTTTCGGGCGCCTGCTAGCCCTTTAGGGGAGATGGGTATTAAAAGCGGCTACTCTACTAAACACTCCAGGATGTCCTCGTTATCTTCGACAATCGCGACTTTTCACAGTGGTTTCCTCTGCGCCTTAGGACGATAGGATTTGAGGAGGGATTCACTAAATAATTTGTTGGTGTATATTTTGTATTTTGAAAGGGGTTTAGTTTCTATTTTCGTGTGTTATTAGCTCAAAATTGGAAAGATTTTATGGCCATTTATAAAAAGTTTTCCACTGAAGTGCTCTATTAACGATGAATGATATATAAGGATACCGACAAGTTGTTTATTTTTGGAATAAGCATCAAAAGTTCTTTTCAGTAGTAAGACTATTGTAATGATATAAAGACAAACTATTACATTGTCACTGCGGCCTATTCACATCGCAGTTTTCTCACAAAATGTGTAGCGACTCTTGTTATTGTAGATGGAAGTCGTTTTATACTCCAAGCGTCTTATTCTGTCATCAAAGAACTGTCGGAATTTCCGAAACCGAGTAAGAACTACCGCTTTCAAAATAGCATTAAAAGACCAAAAAAAAAGATTGGTGTATTCTTTATCGCCCCCTTCACAGAGTGAGATGTTATATCAATACTGAGTTCCTTTTTTGAATGCCATTCTGAAAATTTCTCTTCAGTTGTGAATTTCTACTCTTTATTTTACGTACTGTGAATCTGGTTTTTGGATTATCAGAGTAATTTTCGCATAGAAACGCTTATTATTTCTTCGTTATGAGTAAAAGAAATCGTGAATACACTGAAGAAGAAATGAAAGCAATTTCACTTGCTTCTCATGAAAGTGACAGCCAAGTGGTTGGCGAAAAAATGATACTTTGGCTGATCTCTCGTTTATTCTAAGTAAAGAAGCAGGTCATGAAACTAACGAGGATCAGATGAACGAGAGAGATGGAGATGAGGAGTTAAAAAATGTTGTACAATTTACTTATTATCAAAAATTTGCAAATGATTCCCTCATGTGGAAATTTAATATGAAACTTCCGTTTAAAAATTTTTCTTGAACTATAGAATAGACAATACCATAGAAAACTTCACATAACATTTTAAAATCAGAAATGCAGTTTTAAAAATGCAGCATGACAGTTTATACTCAAAAAGTAGTATTTATGATGAATGTAATAGTAAATGTGTTAAATCTTCATATTTAGTTTATGAAGAATGTAATAATGATGATTGTTTTAGTAAAATGTTCAGGTTGAAAATTGAAGGAATTGTATTTTCGAAATATATTCAGCTGAGTAATTTTTCTCCGAATTTTATTTCATAAATTTTTGTATTTCAGTATTAAATGAAGTTTTAAAAATATGCTATCTCATCTATCGAATTATTTCGATGGATGAGATATATCGCCGCATTGAAAAGAGTCAGTCGACTCTCTATGGCCGAATGGTCATAGCACTGATATCATAATCAAAAGATTGTGAGTTCGAATCCTTCTAGAGACAATGCGGTCCGCAGTTTGTGTAAATACTTAATTCCTTGATTTTATGTTTCTCTTTATTTCATGTTCCAGACATTTCTTTAGTTTATCAAACAAGTGTTCTGGACTTTTCTTACTGTCTCCAGAAAAGTATTCTGGAACTTTCCCTGCTGGTATAAAAGCAGAAGATTTGTCAGTCACTTTGTTCTGAGTTCAGAGTTGAGTTAATAAATTGGTTTACTTCTCTACTTCTACTTCTTGTGTGTGCCATTGCGTTCTACACTAAAGTATCTACATGACAATATAACGTTTGACATAATATATTCTCTTGGTTAGACAAAAATTTTAAAAGATTAGTAAAAATGAGTGGCAAAATAAAGATATTTTTTGAATGTATATTTACCCCACATTCTTTTTCGAATATTTAATGTAAAAGCAAGAATGCGTAAGGTTTTGGAAACAAAATGTGAAAACTTCTTTAAAAATTTAATTAAAGTTCTAAAAATTTTCTCTTAGTATCACTATTGCAAATGCAAAATAATATTTTATATTTAAAAATTCACGAAATATAACTGTTTATACTAAAAAAAATGCTAAAGACAATAAAAAAAAATCTTAGCTGAGTGTTAAAAGAACGTATTATTTTCGAAACGTCTTTCAAAAAGTGCAATAACATTTTTTTTAATCCAACGAATGTTTTTATTTCGGTATTAAATGAAGATTTAAAACATTATCTCGTCTATCACTGAATTGCATTAACATCTATACTATGTAAAAAAAAATGTGCCAATTGCATTGATATATGCTCAATGTTATGTTTGACATTACTATGTAAAAAATATTTACATGATAATATATAACATATTATTTAATTTTGACAAAAAAAATGTAAAAGCCTATTGAAAATTAGATGAAACATAAAGATATTTTTGAAATTGCCAGTTTTTATTTAAATGGTTTGGAAGCCTAACATAAAACTTACATAAAAAACTCTATTTTCTAAATTATAGAATAAATTTCAAATTTTTGTAAAAAAAAAAACATACCCCACGAAGACGATGAGCGAAACGCTACACACTAAAAAATGTAAATACATTAGAATAAAACTCTTAAGCTGATAGATAGAAAATGAATCTCGTTGTCGAAAACCGCAAGTATTCAAGGTAGACATTAAGTCAAGGTAAGACAAGTAAGACATCGACTATATTTTATGTAACAGTCTAAATACCATTTTCCAAAGACAACACCATTATCCAAACTTAATACCAAAATCATTTTGTTGATATCAATTTCATTATCCTATATTTGTCTTTTTAATATTAATTAACTAAAAAAATATTTTAAAATGTATTTCTACAATAATTTTTATTATTGTAATGCAATTCATGTCATTCCCAATACTGTATCAATATTTAACTACTCAGGTAAAGACGAATTTATACTTTTGTCATTAATTTAAACTTGCTTTTCCTGTCACTTAATATTACACGTTTATTTTTATGTAATATAGTAATTACAAAAAAAGTACGGCAGCAATAATATTATTAGATAACAATAATCTTTGGGGAAAAAAATGGAATTTTATGTTTGCAGTAGTAGCTGAAAAATCTTCTACAAACGAAGCTAACAGTTCCTTATGACATCTTGACACAATGCAATTTCTCGTACCCTTCAATATATTTTATTTGTTTAGTAAAAATGCTTAGGTAAATTAGAACAGCCATATTCGAAATTTTGTTTAAATACCATTTTAGCATTCAGATTTAGTATTAGTACTTCAAAAATAACATTTGGAAATTATGAAATTTTTTTTCCTGAAGCATTAACAGAGGTTTCTTTTATTCGCAAAAGAATTATTTTTCTTCTAAAGTAAAATGTCCTTTAAAAAAATGTTGTAAAGAAATTTGAGTGTGAGTTGATTAGTAATGGCATTCGGGTTTCTAATTTTAAGGATAAATATCCAGAACGGATATTTATTTTTCAATTTATTGTATTCATATAAAAAAAAACTGTATGATCTAATATGCTAAAGTTATAAAGAAACAGAAAATATACGAAGATAAAAGAGAGAGAAAAACATATGTATTTTTAAAATTTTATAGAATTTTTTTTAAAATTAATAAAAAAACAGTAATACATCATACAGTTTACATACTTCATTTAAATATCAATTATTTTTTTTTAGTTACAATGAACAATAATTAGGTAGACGATTTTTACAAAAAAGTAATTGTAACTAAATTATTTTTTTTTTTTTACTTGGCATGATATTGGAAACAAAAGTGAAAGATATTACTTACAGTTTTTTTTCCCCTATTTTTTGGCTGTGGTTTAAGCATTAATAAGAATCGTGTTTCAGAGGAGAATTTGAATTTTGAGAGCAGTTGGCTTTTATATAATATCTTATGGAACATATTATAATCATATATTCCACTTGTAAATGATTGTGCTTTCTTTGTTCATTAAGTTAATTTTTTTTTTCTTTCAAGTTCTCTTTATCTCTTTAGAAGTTTCCAATTATATGATACATATCCAAGTTCAACTGCTCTTTCATACGCAAAAAGATTTTTTTCTTCTTTTGTGAATACAATGACACAGGAAGTTCTTTCAGTTGCATTTAAAATGTACAAAATTACATTGATTTTTAAAATACTAATTTCATGCAAACTCCTTCATCAAAACAGTGGAAAAAACATATTTTCTCATTTTTTCCATTCTCTGGTCATCCTTTTTTCTTTTTTTTTTTCTGTAATGCAGGAAATCTGTCTTCAGTCGATTGCCATCTATTTTCTTTTATTGATCCAATTGATAAATGGAAGTTAAACCATTCAGATAGTTTTAATCTATTTGTGTCATTAGCTTTAAAATTATTACTGAAGGTGAATTGGATCAATACAAAATTATTTTTAGAAATTAGCCTTTCTTCACGTTTTTGTAACGGGGACAAAGGAAGTTGTTTAAAAATATATTCTCCAAGTTATTAAATTGCCTATTGAACAAATGAATTTGTAAATAATTTGATTGAGGGATTATGATTAATTTTATTATTGATTTTAAATTGTAAATAAATTTTTCAACTTAACATAAACAGTGTTATGTTATTACATTATTCCATTGTAATTAAAATTATTTTAAAAAAATAAAAATTATCCTTCCATTTCATTTTTCTACAACATTTTTTTTCTATATCCTCAAAGAAATTGTCCTTTTTTAATAATTTAGTCAAAACCTTAATTTTAAAAGATAAAGTAGGTACATAAACTATATACGTTTTAAGGATCTTCATCATCCTTCATAATTTCTTTTATACAATATCTCAAAAATATTCACCATTCAGTATTTATCCACTCATCATTTGAATCAGTTAAAATAATATTAGTATAGCATTTTTTAAGGTGGAGCAAATGTTTCTTATTTTGTTAATGGTTTGGTTAACTAATATACATTAGTATATTACAAAAATGAATGTTTGTGAAGCAAATCACTTTCATTTCATGAATTATTACTGAAAATCAAAATAAGAAGAAATTTAGCTTCAAAAAACTGAGAAAAAGAAAATTTTCTTGAGAAAATGTAAGCGTTGAATAAAACATGACTTAAATATTATGTAAAAATTAGCAAATGATATTTTATAATTTAACCGAAAACTCTATTGACTAATTTAGAATAAACTAATATTATTATATTAAATTCAAAAATAATTTTTATTTTTTGAAATTAAAAATTACATTCCAAATTTTCTACAAAAGTTTTTACTTCAGTGCATTACTATAAAATTAAAAGATTCAACATTTTGAATAAATTTATCCAAGATATATGAATTTTTCAGTACTAGTTTTCTTTTACAATGTTATTAAACCAGCTGTATAATTAGAAAGAATTGATTATATTATCTGTTCAGATTTAATTTGGTTACTTTCTGCCAAAATTCTGATTTTTAGCATTAATAGAGGAATTAAACTGTGGTATGCATAAATAAATTTATTAAATATTTATGAAAAAAAAATTGGAATAAGAAATATATGTATTGGGAAAGTACTTTCTAAAATCAAGTAATCAGCTTATGCATATATTGATTTTTAATTCAATATAAATCTTATTTTAACAAAACAAAAATTAGTTTTTATTAAATAGAAAATATTGAATATTTTGATTATTTCTTTGAACATTTTTGGTTAAAATACTTTCTTAACAGAGAATAAGCCATATTTTATCAAAAACTTAGCGAAATTTCTTTACAATGTATATTTTTACAAGTATGAATTATTCATTTTTAAAACAAATTTTAAGAGTTTACCGTACGCATTATCAACATTAAAAAAAAAAAAAAATGACAAAACTGCAAGAAAGAGATTATAGATTTTTGTTACTGCAATTTTTAGACTAGAAAAATATAAATGCTTTATTGCTAATACAAACGCTGGCAAATAACAAAATTAAAGCATGCCTGACGTTACAAAAAATGTTAATTTATTATTTAATTAGGCAATATATATATATATATATATATATAAGTAACCAATCTAAAGTAAGAAATATTTTGAAAAGGAAACGAAATAGTTTCGGAATCGCAACTAAAAATTATTTCTTATTCAAACTAAAACCAAAAAAGGAACAGGAGAAACTTCATAGTATTAAGAGAGTGCAAATGCAGCTACTTCTAAAACACAGATGAATTGATACAAAAGTGTTAAAATCAAGTTAATAGGAAAATCAAATAAACCAAATAAAAAAAGAATCCGGCTTGAAGACTTTTTCAAGGGTCACCCTCAGGCAGGAATTCAAAAAAAGGGATTTTTTTCTGTAAGAGAATGCAGAAAAGAATGTCTAATAATGATTCCTCGTGACCCGAAAATCCCCTGAAATTAGGCCTAAGAGATATAACATTTAAACAGAAAGGAGAATACAAAACAACATATTAGAAGAAAATAACCACTAATAAGTAAAAATACAATAACAAAATAACAATAAACACTAAAAAAACTTAAACCATTAAAGAAAAAACAAAAAGGAAAGAACATACCGCCAGCGGCAAGGAAATTTTAAGCTATCGATTGTGATTCCCGCTTTTTAAAAACACAAAGCTAACGTATTAAAAGTAAATAATAATTGTAGTCTCCCAGCGCCATCTATTGAGTGACCTAATATGCAAGGAAAATTCTATTTTTATTTTAGGTAAAGGATTAATCCCAAACCATACCTGGTTTAATTAAAAAGTTGACATTACAGTAATTTTTAGAAAATTAATTTTTAATTAAATTTTTAGTGAGGTTATTTGACGCTTCAATATAGGAATTTTTTTTTATTGCAAACCCTTTTCATCCTGTTAACTTGTGAAAAAATTATATTTTTGAAAATTTTAGAGTTTAGATTGGAATGGTAGTTACATAGTTTTGTAATTTTAAAGTTGAATTCATCCCTTTTATCGTAGATACCAACTATTGTTTTATCATTAGCAATTTCGATTTTTAAATCCAGAAAGGTAGCCATAAGTTGATTTTTATTTGTTTCTGTTAGAATTAAATCTTTCGGATAGCAATTAGTAACAATATTAGTATTGTCAAAGTTTATCAAAAGTAGATCATCAATATACCTCCACCAGTTTGTTAAATTATATTTAATTATTTTTTTTCTCATAGTAATGTAGGAAAATATTATCTAAAGTACTTGAGAACGCTGTTCGCATTGGAATTCCCTTAACTTGTTAACCTGTATTAATTTTTATAAACAAACTTACACACACCACATTTTTTTTTAACTTCTAGATTTGCATTTTCACAGTGAGTTTTAATTTTCTTCGTGAAACAAAATTTTTTTTTAGCATCAATGAATTTTCATCTATTATGAACATGAGTGAGTTAAATATCGATAATGAAATTTTAATTGCTTTAATCCAGGAAAGGCTCGTTTTGTGGATTTTTAAAGACAGAAACACAGCGGTTGGCATGAAATTTGTAATGACTTTAAATTACCGGAAGAAAAAGAGAAACGATTTATGGGAAATCCATACTTTCTCATAAGTAATTACTAGAAAAAAGTTGGAATGGTAAAAAAATATAATTTTGAGAATCTGGAGATTATAGTAGTAACACTCTCTAGTTCCAGAGAATTTTATCTACATTGTACTATTGTTTTTCTAGATTTAATTATCAATTCTTTTTTATTTTTGAGCTGGCTATTATTCACAAACGAGGTTTTTTTTATAAAAATATAAACGTTATTTAATAATTTGTAACAATATTACGTTTTTCAAAAAAGAAAAAGTTTTATTGTGCTTTTAACATTTCTAATAATTCAAAAATATTTTACAAGTAAATAAAAATGAGGCGACGAAAAACGGCTTTTCTTGCAAGAAAGCGGCTTATTTTACAGTTATTTGTCGCTAGTATACATTAAGAATATTTTATATTGAATATTGTAGATGTATGGCAGGAAACCATGCCTGCATTTGAAATAAAATATCTACACAGAATGTTTATCATATTGTTTGCTTTTTAGTCTCCTCTGGTAATATTATCTCCTTGAATACCCTTCAATTCTATAATAGATATTGTATCCTCAATCATGCATCCATCTTTATCCCTAACATAGTTATGAAGAATAACACAAGCTTTAATAATATCGTGCACAAATTCCGATAGAGCATTAAAAGGGCGATAGAATATTCTACAAATATTGCTGAGAATCTCGAAAGCGCATTCTGTTTACCTTCTTGCTTGACAAATCGTAGATGAATATTTTCTTTTCGATTGTCAAATGTTCTCCAGCAAATGGCTTTAGCAAATTTTTATGCAGCCCAAATGAAGCATCTCCAACAAAAAAAGTATGGAACTTCCGGATTTTCTGTGCCTGGCAAGAACAAAATAATAAGGTATTAACACTACTGAACGGTAATACTAATTATGTCATTAATATATAGTAATATTAATTTTGTTATTAATTTCTATTTATATATTTATGTGTATAAAACGTATCTCTGTTCATATTTGTATGTCTTTAAGCGATTGCATCAATAAACAGATTTACCTTCAAAACTCTATAATAACAATGTACGAAAATAATTGTAAGTGAAACATTTATAGTATTTAATGCAATTTAATACTCCAACTTATAGATTTCAAATTTATTGCTAGCATTTCTACAGGCTGCATGGAATTCCTCATTTTAGTATTTTTGTGCTAATATATTTTTGCCATCCATGTAATCCACCAAAGATAGTCTTCGACATTCTGAAATGTTTGAAGAATTTCAATGTCAATTTCTTTTATCTCAAATCTTCAAATCACGTGTGAAAAGCTCCCAACTCCTCTTTTTTCATTAATTGAATAAATACAAATAAATCCATTTTTTTCCCCATTTCCTCTTCATTCGACGACAAAATAACAATAACAAGGATAGATTGAGATTGAAAAAGGTCTGCTTGATCAGTATCGTCTGCGAGTAGATAAGCAGATTTTACTCGATCAATTGATACTGCACTATGCTTTCCATTTAACTCGATAAGGAAGTTTTCATTACTTCTACTAATAACCAAGTGGGGTCCAGTATAAAGTGTTGTCAGTGGAGGATTAACCTTATCTGATCTTAAGAAAATATATGAACAATTTTTCAATGAGGGATTGACATACACTTTTAGAGTGCCATGAAGGGCAGTGGATTCATAGACTTCATTGTATTTATTAAATTAGTCACATAATTGGGGTTAATGGTTAGATTGATAGAAGTGCTTGTCACAAAATCGTTGTAATCGTAACGTGGTGCCATAAACAAGTTGTGCATAGGTAGAATTAATATCTTCCTTAAGAGCTGAGCGCAAACCAAGTAGTACTATTGGAAGTATTTCGGTCCATTTCCTATTGTTATATGCATTAAGAGCACTTTGAAAATGCCTATTAAGTCTCTCTTTCCCATTCGCCTGAGAATGATAGGAAGCGCTGCGAATTCTGTTGCAGCCTAACATGCGAGTAAGTTCACGGAAAAGATTAGACTGGAAATTTGTACCTTGGTCAATTGTAACTGTGACTGGACATTCAAATCTGGATATCCACCCATGCACCAAGGCACGAGCAGTTGTACCCGCAGTCACATCCAGGGTTGGGATTTCTTCAGGCCATCTATTGAATATATCTATGATGGTCATGCAGAATTGGTTGCCTTCGGACGAAGGGAGAGAACCTATAAAATCTATATGTATGTGGGAAAAGCAGGCATCTGGTAGGGCAAATGTGCCAATGTCAGATTTTGTATGCAACTTCACTTTTTCTGATTGGAATTTAACACAACTGAGAATCAAGGTTTTTATATATTTGCGCATGCCAGACCATACGAATCGCTTAGAGATTAATTCTATGGATACTGCAATTCCTGGATGATAGAAAAATGGAGTGTTTTGAAAATTAGTTGCCGCATGTTTTTAGGAATAAAAGTTCGGGGGCGTTTTTGAGATATATCACAATACAGATGAACGTCCTGAAGAGGGAAAAACGGTTCCTCAATTTTTAAGGAGAAATTGTTGGATTGTAAAAGTTGTTGTAGTTCCTCGTCACTTGTTTGAGCAGAAACTAATTCCTTAAAATCAATTACTGTAGGGGATATTTTATCTATCTCAATTTAAGATAGTGCATCTGGAAAAGTATTTTCAGAATCTTTTGTGTATCTAATATTAATAGAATATTGGGATATGAAATTCAAATGGCGTAGTTGGAGATGACTACATTTTTCAGTATTTTGATGGAAGGCATATGTTAAGGGTTTTTGGTCAGTGCAAATGACAAAAGTTCTACCTTCAAGCATATGTCGGAATTTTTCGACAGAGGAGTAAATAGCAAATAGTTCACGGTCAAAAGTAGACCAATTCTTTTGAGATTTACTTAATTTTGAAGAAAAAAATGCTATTAGTTCCCACTGATTATTCGATAGTTGCATTACGGAGCCGCCAACAGCTCCATTCGAAGCATCTACCCACAAGCTTAATTCAGCACCAGGCATGGAATGCCTCAATATCGTTGCTTTAGCAATTGCTTCCTTAGAAGCATTGAAGAAATTTGTTGCTGCATCGTTCTATTGTAATTGCTCAGCAGAATCGGAAGCTTTGGAAACAAGATGCTTCTCTTTGTTTTTGTGCCCATCAAGATATTTTACAATGGGTGCCAGAATATCAGCAGCTTTAGGAATACAGCATCAATAAAAATTAAAATGTCCTAAATAACGGATCAATTGAATCAAGGTTGTGGGTTGGGGGAAGTCTAGGATACATTTTACACGATCAATAGGTCATAAACAAAAGCGTAAACAAATGGTAAGTCCCTAGTGACCTAGTCAATAAAGCGCTGGAAGGTTGATGCTCCATTCCAAAGACCAAACTGCATTCGCAAGCTCTCAAAAAGCCCAAATGGAGTGCATATTGCAGTTTTATGCACATCACCAGGGTTGATAGAATTTTTATGGTATGCTTTGACGAGATCGATGTGACTGAACACTTGTTTACCATGCAATTCAGATGTAAAATCAGCAATACAGGGAATGGAACATTTGTCTTTGACGGTATGTGCATTAAGTGCACGATAGTCACCAACCGGTAGCCATTCAACATTTGTAGGCACCATGTGCAAAGGAGAAGAATATGCACTTTTAGAAGGCCTCTTATGACCGTGATGGATCATGCGCTGAAATTCAGCTTTGGCTATTTTTAGCCAGTCTGGAGCTAACCTTCGAGGTTTAGCTGAGATAGGAGGACCTTTGGTATTGATATAATGTACAGTATTATGCTTAGCAGGCTGATTAGGGTCTGGCAATTTAGTAATTGCAGGATATTTCATTTATAATGTACCATAAATATTATTTACAAATACAGATTTTACAGAAAAAATTGAACATGGACCTAGTTCAGCATGCCCTTTTAAATTAGTAACATTATCAATTAGGCGTTTATATCTCAAATCAGGTGATAAGTTAAAAAGGCAAAAAAAATCGGCACCAATGATAGCACATGAAACCTTACAAATATAAAATGCATAAGTGAAATTACTAATAACCCGTAATGTATTACTTTCTGCCATAAACATTTATTGTAGTGCTAAAGAATGTGAGGTATGCTTAAAATGTTAATCTTCAAGATCCTCTTTTGCAAATCATTTAAAACGCTGTAAACCAAAGGTTTGTGATGTTTTACCAAAAACCAATTGTAATAATTTATTGGAGGCTAGTGTTAGTTTTCAAGCAGAAATTGTGAAAAAGCCCAAATTATGTTTAGTGCCAATCGAAACAACTTTTAAATAATCAGCATTTAACTGATAAATGTAAAATTCTCTCCAGTTGTTTCTAGAGTGAATATTTTAATGAATACACACACACAAAAAAAATGTACGGGTAACGAGAAGCATGAATCGTATTTTGTACAGAATGTAATAAAGCTTATGTTAGTGTATGGAATTTAAATAAGCATCTTAATGTTGTGCATGACATTAAAAACATCAAAACTTATTCTTTCAAATCTAGGGCAAGTTTTAAAATTTGGTTAGAATATGAAACTATTGGTACTCGTACTTATTTTAAAAAATCAACTGGTAAAAAAATATGCGGTGAGAAAACATTTTATTATTATTCTTGTCAATTTTTTCATCCGTCATATCAATCAAGGATTAATTCAGGGGCAGAGCGAAACGGTAAACGTAAAAATAAAAAGGGGGTAATTCTTTTCAATATAAGTTGCCCCGTTAAGATCTCCGTATGTGAACAAAAGAATTTGATATTGGTTACATATTATTACATTCATAACTATCAAGTCAGTTATGAGAACACTAAAATATCACTCCCTTAAATAAAGTTCACGTGATTTAATTAAATCTTACTTATTACATTCCTTACCCGTTCCAAAAATTGTAAGTTTATTACGTGGCGATGTAGAGTGTCTAGATAATAGAAATTTTTTCCTACAAAGGCAGCCTTCATATCTCGTAAAACTATAAAGAATTATTTAATGCGCTTACGCGATGCAATTCAGCCAGCTAATGATGCCATGTCTGTTTCTTGTATGGTAGAGGAATTAAGGAAAGAGCCATACAATCCTATTTTAATTTTTAAATTACAGAAGTTGAAAACGATTTTGGGCCCTGCATATAATTTGCCAAACTATAAAAGTTCTTTTGCATTAGGTTTACAGACTAAAGCACAAAAGGATATGTTAGTTAAGCATTCAGATAAAATTCTTTGTATTGATGCAACTCATGGCACAAACTTCTATGACTTTTATCTTCTTTCTCTGCATGTTCAGGATGAGTATGGTCAAGGTTATCCAGTTGCACATTTTATAACTAATGATTTAGATTATCATACCTTAATTGCTTTATTTTCAAGTTTACAATGTCGGATTCCTGATCTGTATGTAAATACTGTAATGACCGATGATGATGGTTATTCCTTTAAAGTATTTATTTCTGTATTTGGACCAAATATAAAGCATCTACTATGCCAATGGCACGTTATTCGCGCTTGGAAAAGGCAGTTATCTTCAAAAGTATGTGATAAGTTTCGTCGTCAAAAAATGTTACACGAATTATTAAAAATAATGAAGGAAGTGTCTGAAATAAATTTTGAAAATAAACTTTTAATGTTTATCGACTGCAATTCAAATGAATGCCAAAATTTTATTGATTATTTTGTTAGAAATTATTTTTTGAGAAAAGAATTATTTGCAACCTGTTTTAGACGATTTCTACATGGTAATACCAATACTAACAATTATTGCGAATCTTTTCACAATCTGTTAAAAGCAAAATATCTTGAGTGTAAGTATAATAGGCGAATAGATGATCTTGTTTCAACTCTTTTGAAAATGGAAAGAGATTGATTTTTAAAATATTCTTGTAATGTTATTAATAATATTCCTACTCATTCCAAGTTCACTAAAACTGTTAAAGATAAACATGACAGGGCTGTAAAGATTCAGAATACAGATGTCATTGAATATGACAATCATTGGGAGGTTAAATCTCAATCTGTAAAAGAAAAAATATATGTAGTAAGAAAAATTGCAGATACGAACACTCGATCTTTACGCATGCGCTGAAAAGAGGACAACTTCGTCACTTTTACTTATTATACGAACCCTCAAGCATAGCCACGCCTCCTCCAGAATGACTGACATGGACAACTTCATCACCGGTCTGGATACATTTCCTACCGGGAGCCTCGTTCGTGGATTCATGCGTTCATCTCTTGGAAATCACGGTTCAAGCGTCCGGTTAACGAGTCTCAAAAAAAGAAAGAAAAAAAACTGAATTAAACCTACCGCCGTCATAAAAGTTACAATGTACGTTATATTTTATGTATATTTGATAATTTAGTTTAAACTTTATTTTGGACTCTCTTTCATCAATTCGGATGACAGCCTTTTTTGTTAAAAATCACTTAACCCCCTCATTCAATCAATCTGGAGTTCTAGTGCTATTCTGCAATTTTTTTCACTCCAAATCTCTTTAATTATATTGTTTGAATTTTTGTACTCATGCTTTTGTTTTGCTTTTTAATTTTTATAATTTGTATGAAATGGCAATTATATTTATTTTGCCTGATTTTCTGATAATTTACAGAATAATTCTTCCCCTCCCCCCTTTTGATTCTTGTCTTTTCTAGCAATACATTGTAAAACTTTTGTAAATTCTGCATTAAATAATATACAAAATAATTTATTTTGTAATTTAAAAATATGTTTTCTGATATGATATTTGAGAAATGTTTTTTTTATAATTATGTGCAGAATTTATCTTATATTTTGTAAAGAGTAATCAGTTAGCTCTGATATCTGTAATAAAAACTTCATTATTGCTTATAATTTTTCTGTTTTATTATTCTCATTCAGTTTTAGGATTTTAATACACTTTTTCTTTCATTTAGCTTAGAAAAAATTAAAGTAAAAATATCAAAATATTTATTGCTTAAAATTTTGTAAATGAATATGATGATTTAAGAATTCTCATAATTTTTCTGTAAGAACACATTTGGAACATTTTGGCATGACAACATATAATTATAAAAATATAAAATTATTTATATTTACAATTCCTAATTTCAAACAAAAAGTAAAATTTTATTTAAACTAAAATGTTTATGAATAAAGTTTTTAAAAGCATTAGTATTATTTAAATATATTTGAAATAATGAGAAAGCAAATTTTACTCTTTGAATTAAAAAAGAAAATATGCTGAAAAATGGCGGCAGCTATACCACTAGTCCTGGATGGATAAAAGTTGGAAGTAATTTATTGATTTTTTTATAAAGAAGCAATGATTAATAGTTATCCTTGGATTACTGATTAATTTTGTTTTGAATAAATGCTAATCAATCATGGTGGTGAACAAATGTAGATTTTCTGTTTTATCTTAGTTACTTGCCTTACTTTCACCATGATATGACCAAAATAAAGTAATTCTGTGATTAACTTCCTTTTGAGTAAGTAGTCGTTAAATTTTATCAAAATATTGTAGATTTTTAAGAATCCAAGGAATTTTAGGAAAAAATATTAAATTTTATCATTGTCTCTGTCGATAAATTTTATTTTTATTAATTGAGACTGATGATTTATTTTGTTTTCAGTGATCTTTCTCTGATGTTACCATAATAAAAACTTAAGTATCCATGAAATTTAAAGTGCATGCAAGAACAAAAAGTGTATATATTTTAAAAGGAAATCCTTACACCTCAAGAAAAAAATGCAGCTGCTGAATAGCTCAAGTTTATCACAATTAATTAGAAAAATCACCTTTTTTCATCGACAGAACTGAATTTCAAAACTCTAATTCATTACTGTTATTATTTTATTTTTAAAATATTTTATTAGAACCAAATAAAATTTAAGGAATGATTGAAATCAGTAGAAGTATATTCAATTCTTTCAAAAAAAAAAAGTTTCAGATCAAATTTCTGTTCCTCTGATAGGATATAGCTCACTTTTTATGTTTTAAGTATTATGTACACAATGCACGTATATTACAAAAATAGATTTGATTATTTAATTGAAAAATAGATTGATTAATACATGGAATCTTTAAGTGGCAGATTTATTAAATTCTTAGAAAAACTAGGAAACATGATGTAAATAATACTGGTTTTTATGAACCAGGATTAAGATGATAGTTGTAATGTTATTACTGTATTTTTTTATTCACTCTTCAAATTGTTACAAAAATAAAGTCTAGAATTTATAATTTTTCATTAGCTCATCCTTCAATTAAAGAAAGAAAAAAAAATCTTCAATAAAATACTCAACAAGAAAAGATATGAAGAAAAACAGCAGCTTTAATGAATATGGTGCTTTATACTTCCTTGTTTCTCAAATATTCTTTTTAAAATGATTTCAAATGTTTTTCTTTGAAATTCCTCAAAAAAAGATAAATTTATTTAAGTTTTCTAAATTATTATACTAAATTCATAGGTTCAAGTAATTGATCACTATAATTAAAATAAAATAAATTAATTAAGGTTGACCTTCATTTCACTTTTAAAAATAGGGGGGGGGGACATAACCATACTTTCCTAACTTTCAGCCATGATATAGTACTAAGCATTTTTCAGGAAGTTTCATTGAAGCTTGAAATATTTAAGAAAACAAAAATCATTCCTATTTATTTTAAGTTTGAATTACAAAACATTTTTAGCTATAAAGTATTGTTTTAAATAACTTCATTAAACATATTGAAAAAAATCTTTCTACTTTTTTTATGAGCTGAAAATGATAAAGTAATTTAAACATTTTTGATTTTCAAACACGAAAAAAATATTCATCCTGATGATACTCCTGACTAGAATCTGCACTCCTATTTCTAAGTCTGCACTTAGCAACATAGTGAATATTACTTATTTTCTCCAGTTAAATTTTTTGCATGCACTCAGACACTAGTTTCTGTTCAGCAAATTTTGAAGTTCGTTAACATTACATGATCGTTCTTTCACTCTCCACTTTTGGATTAGCCTATCCCATAGGGATAAATGTTGGATTGAAATGGTAATATCTGCTAAATGTAATGTAAAAGTGGTATTTTGAGTGATTATAATGAAGGTGTGAAACTGTTTAGTAACTTTAATCAAATTTTCATTATAAGAGATGCATTTTTATTTCTAAAAATGTATGTTGTATAATATTGTATTATAAAAATTGTTTTGCAGTCTGATAATTTTGATATTTCTTTAATTAAGAAATAAAATAGGAATAGCGCATTCGATAAGTTTAGATAAATGAGGATGATAGGTAAAGCAGCAGTATCGGGGACCAGCTGTTATGTCAAGGTAGCAAAAAAATTCTAGTTAAACCTATTAAAACTCTCCAAACTAATATAATAAGAATTTTTTTAAAAATAGATTACTGTATTAAAAATGTTACAACTTTTGATCAATCATTGACTCATACCTGATATTTCTGAATGGGCATTTTTGTTGAAGTTTCTGCTGTATTTTGTATTTTTTGTATTGCTTTTTTATTCATTTTGAAATTTAAATTGAATTCTAAAAACTTGTAATGACTTTGAAAGTTTTCATTTATCTGTTAGGTTTTTAGTTTTAGAAGATTTCAGAATTTTTATTATTTTTATGGTTATCTATGCTAGTAAAGATTTGGTTTTTATTTTTAAAACTACTAAAACAAATCTGTAAACCGAAAAAAACTTATTGGGATGCTATATCAAATATGTAATGCATGGAATGGAATGCAGCAAAATCCAGTCTCTTTGAAACTGTAAATTTCAAGTTGCTCTATATTGTTGTTGTTGTTTGGCTCTATGACTTTATCTTACTAGAAACTGGAACCATTGTGTTCTGAAAAATTTCACCAATAATTAGATCTTATGTTAAATCTAAAATAAAATAAGGAGAAAAGTTATTAGGTATTTAATTTTATTATTTCTGTAAAGAATTACACTATTTATTTTTAGAATAACCATTTGCAAATCATTTTTATGGACTACTCCATGTTTTAAGTCTCACCACGTATATCAATTTTGATTTACAATATTTTTTAATGTAAAAGATGTTTTAATCTTTCTCTATCTTCTACCATTTAAATACTATATTCAAGGGAAATAATAATCACAAATTAATAAAGCCAACTCTCTTAATGATTCATCTTTATTCATTTAAAAAATGAAGGTTCTTTTGTGATCATATACAAAGAACAAAATCCTTGATCAAATAATAAGGATTATATCTGAACTACTACATTATTTTGTAAGCATTTTAATTCTGAATGGGATAAATGTTATATGGTAGATATTTAATATAACAAATATATATTTGCAAAAAAGTGCAGTTTCAAATTATAAAAAGTATATTGTCCATGCACTTCTTTGTTTATTTTTTAATATTTTTCTGATTTTTTTTTCTGAAACAATTTTTTTTCTATGAAAGTTATGTTGATTATTTTTCTTACTGTATTATATTTTTCTGATTAAGAAATAAAAGCAAAAAACAAGAAGGAGATATTTTTAAGTTTTATTGTGATTAATTTGTATAGAAAGGGTTTCATTAAAACTGAAAGACATTTAATTGACTAGATTTTTTACTTCTATTTGCACCTCTTCTTTCTGCTCCTTCTTCTAATAATATTATTAGAGACATTAATATTGATAAATTATTGTTAGATTTGGGAATAAAAAACTGTAATAACTTTTGTAAATTAAGTTAATAATATATGTTATTCCATGCAGCTGCTTTCAATTGCAATTATATATATAAAAAAAGGAATATGTTAATTTTATAAGATACTATTATTACACTTAATGTATGTGAAGTTTTGAAGGTGTAATTAAATTAGTCTATTTCTTAATACATAAATAAAATGTTCTATAGATTCATTTGATAAGGTTGTGTTTTGCTAATTTGTGAGCCATAAGTTATTAATATTACATTCAAACATTCTTTAATTAAACTGTACAGATTATGTATTTATGAAATGATTTTTTTTGTCTGACATTCTAATTCAAAGAAAACTGAAATATCTGAAACCCTCATAAGCACTCTGTCAAGAATTGTTTTGAAAAAAAAAAAAAATGCAAGAATATGCACATGAGTTGTACTACTCAAATTAGAGGAATGTATTATGTTAACAACAATGTGTTCTTAAAAGCCTAAACCATTGTTCGAAATGGAAATGAAGACTGATAGTATTCATCATGTCTAAGAAAAATTTCTGTAATTTTGATGCTCTCGTATAATTTCTGCAGATTTTGCTCATCAAACAAATAAGGAATTCTTTTAATTATTTATTTGGCTTTGAACTTTTCTATTCTATTGTGAATTTTCTTTGTATATTTTTAACTTTGCTAATTGGTGCTTTAGATTCCTTAGGTAGAACATATTGTAAATATGAAAAAAAATTTCAGGCAATATAATTATTAAAATACATAAGTAATCTTCAATATTTTAAGGAAATTCTTTAAGAAGGGAAAGGAATTCACTTTCTTTAACAAATGTCTTGATATGTTTGAGTAAAGCTGCTTGTAAAATTTGTTTAGGAATAGAGAAAAAGTATAAATATTTTTTCTGTATACTTCTCCTTAATTATCTTTTAATACTTGTTTATTAATTTAGTATTGTTCAATTTGACAAATCATGTCATTATTGGGTTCTTACTAAATGAACCACACTTTTCATAAATCTTATGTTATTATTTTTTCCAGATCTCTTACTCCTGATGCATTATTAAAAATTTTGCACTTAAAAGCTTTATGTGAAAGAAGTATCACCATATCATTGTTGAGTATGTTATATTTTTTATCGATTGTAAATTATTTTCAAATTTATTATTAAAATAAATTCTTATTTATATGAATTAAGCCTTTTGTTTAAAAGAATAGTGAATTCTGAATTCATAATAAAAATATTTGTAAGGAATTTACATTAATTTTATATTTAATGTTAATTTATTGAATATTTCATGTTTGATTGTTTTTGAGTTACTAAGGAAAGTTATTTAGCAGAAAGCAAATGATTAAGAATTGAAGTAGTTAAGAAAGTAAAAAAAATTTTGATAACAATCTGCTATGAATTTTTAATGTCACATTTAAATATTTGCAATAGTTTAAATATTATTTTTAATACATCTAGTTTTTATATTTGCAAGCATATAAGCTGACAAACTGAATTGAAAAATTGTAATTTAAATTGTAAAAGAATCATTTTTTAATGTCATCCATCTAATTCTGTATTTTAGAATGATTTTGTTAGCATTATAATGAACATATGGACAGACTTTCCATATCAAATCTCATCTTCCTGCCATAAAGCAGTTTTACTACTCCAAGTAGAGTTATGCCATTCTAAAAATTATTTTTGGTTTTAGTGAAGTTTGAAAGATGACTAAAGTTTGATTAAATCTTGAAATTAAATTTGACAATTTCAGTATTCTCTTTATAAAATTGAATCATTGTATGTTATATATAAGAATATCTTAATGTTGTAATCAGAATGATATATATATTTTTTCTTTCCTTTATAATTTTCATACTGAAATTTTAAATATTTATTCAGACTAAAAGGTATTAATCAGATTTTATAAGGGACATCATTCCAGGCACATTTTAATTAATGTTTGAAACTTTCATAAAATAATTTTAAATTAATTACAGTGATTCTAAAACCATAGTTTGCTGAAATTAGTGGAAGAAATTAATTGAAAAATCTTCACCACTCATTTGATTAAGGCAAAATTAGTACATGGATTAAAATAGGATTGAAAACATTGTAGCAAAATAATATTAGTGGAATGCAATAACATGTAATCTTATTTGAATGATTTGAGTTCAGTTCTTTTAAAGTAAAAATGGGTGAAGCAGGCAAAACACATATGTGTTATAAAAAGGTAAAAACTTTGAAGAGTTTAGGATAGATTTTTTTTTTTTTTCCTTTTTATCTCTAAGTTGTTAGAATCTTTTTTTAAAAAATGGTCCTAATTAAATCCTGAAAAAATTAATGCATTAATTTTTTATACCTTTATTTTGGGTCCTTTTAGATTATTATTATTATTTTCAATTCAAACTTATTTTCACACCATTAACCGAACTAGTCAAAATTTTATGTAGATAACACCAAACCAGTGGCAGTGTTCTCCATGAAACTTTCTTGTATACTCTCTAATAAATGTAATATCCCAGAGAATGCCTTGCATAGTTATGAAATATTAATCTTTGGTGAGAATTTAGCATTTTTGCAGAATATAAGATGACGACCTTGGTGGTGAGTATTTTGGCAATTTATGCCTGCCATGACATTAATACAATCCAAAAAATTAAATTTGTGCTTTAGACATGTTCATGTTCATGTTCTGAAACAATCAAAGCAAAAATTTGAAACAAAGCTGCAGTTCTAATCACAAAATTACATGACAATTTTTATGTATTAAATTCATTGCATTTTCAAATTATTCCATTTACATGTTTCTGAAAGTACAGACTGACAGGAAGTCAACATCTAATTAGATTTGGCACAAAATTTGATGAATATCTACAATCTCGATTTTAAATCTGTATACCCAGTTTTATCTGTCTAGCTCTCTCTGTGTTGTATTTAACGTGTTATCTTATACTTGAAAAGGCAGACAGACAGAATTCCTCTTAACGAATTTTGCTCGAAATTGGAAAGAAATCCTAAAATTTAATGTAAAGATGATATGCCAAATCTCATCAATGTAATCCAAAGTATTTTTCAGTGACCCCTGTCATAGATAGATGGACATTTTCCAAAAATGCCTTTATTGAACTCAGGGAGATCTAAAATGTGGGGATTCATCAAAATTTCGAGTTCGAATTTTTTTGACAATTACAAGACATTGAATTTTTTGACAATTCTACAGAATACAGTTCTCATATACAATTACAATTCTTTTATGCCAGAAAATAAAAATGAAACAATACAAAAATGTTGTGCTCCGCTTTTTAAAAATTATAAACTAAATGTATCAGAAATTTTCACTCTGATCTATTTAATTTATTATTTTTTAAATTAAAAATTTTTTTCTGGCTCTCTCTACATTTATATATATATATATATGCATTTAAATCTATAAATATATTTTTTTAATTAACTCCAGATTTGAAAATGTGGTAAGTTTATGGGTATTGAGGACTGTTGATTAATACTTTTTCCAGTGGGATTTCTCACCTTCTAATCCTGGTCCTTTTTCCTATTTGCACAGCTAAATAAAGTTTGAAATAGTTTTTTTTTTTTTTTAAAAATATAACACCATCTGTAATTATTTTTAATTGTGTAAAGAAACGTTTTTTTTTTTTTTTTTTTTTCCTTCTTAAATGTTGTTTGTTTTTGCAAAATTTATTGTTTCGCTGCAACGAAAGAAATCCATTTTGCTTAAAATGTCAAAAAATGCTGTTAAAACACAAGAATTTCAACTATATTTCCTTCATGTTCATGAATTTTAAAATTGTGAAATGTTGGCATCTCTCAACACAGTTTTATTCTCGATGTTATCTTTATTTGAAAGATTTCATAAAGTTTTCTGTATAAACATGTTGAGCTGAATTTCTCTCTGTTTCTTGAGAATTAATACTTCATTGAATAATTTAATTTTTCCACTTATATGAGCAGTGAAGGCGGAGGGGAAAAATAATCTTCTGCAGAAGGATAAGTTTGCAGTTGTTGGTCACAACTTTCTTGAACATAAAACAATGTAGACATCATCAATAGATAATTCAATGTAACAATAGATAATTCAGTGTATTCTATAAGTTGCAATTTTATTGATATATTTCAATTATTGTTCTTACTTAATTATAGAAAGTTAAATTTTAATTCATTTTTTACCAGTTATTCAACGGAATCATTTTATTAATCGATTGAAGAATAATCTTTCCATGTTTTTGTTATGTTTCCATGTTATTTTTTTGTTATTATCATCTCTTTCTTAATTAAGATTATGATGATTAAGGAGATTAAGATGATTTGTAATTAATCCTTTACTTAGAATAAAAATAGAACTTCCATTGCATATTAACTAATTCAATAGATGGCTCTGAGACCCTCCAGTTATTTTTACCTTGAATGGCAGTAGAAAAAACAGTTTAGCACGCAAGAAACAAAAATCAGTCAGCTTATGTTTAAAAAAATTTTGCCTGCTGTTGGTATGTTCTTTCCCTTTTATTTTCATAATTGGTTATGAGAGTTATTTTACGGTTATTTTATGTTATTGTATTTTTGAATATTAGTGGTCGTATTCTTTTAATTTATTGTTTTGTTTCTTTTCTATAATAATGGCGTATCTCTTAGGCCTGATTTCAGGAGATTTTCGAGTCACGAGTAGTCAATATTATTGGACAATTTTAGTCTGGATTCCTCAAGAAAAAATCCCTTATTTTGAATCCCTGCCTGAGGGTGACCTTTGAGAAAGTCTTCGGACAGGATTCTTATTTTATTTGGTTTAATTTTGATACTTTTTTTCCTATTAACTTGGTTTTTAACTATTTTTGGTTCTCTAAATTCATCTGTGTTTTAGTAGTAGCTGCATTTTCGCTCTCTAAATACAATGGTACTTTTTCTGTTCTTTTTTTAGTTTTTAGTTTGATTTAGAAATAATTTTTTAGTTTCGATTCCGAAATAATTTTAATTTTAGATTGTTTCAATAATAGGTTTTAATTACATAATGCTTATATTTTTGGTTACTTATATATATATATATATATAGTGCCTTTCAATACCTCTCCTCTCGCGTTTGCCCATTTTCTTCTTTGTGCTTCTTCGGACGGAAGTCTTGGATGCACCATACTTTTTATTTTCTGCTTGTGCATTTTCTGCCTTCAAAACTCTCCAACCAAAACATTATGTTCTCACATAATAAAGGGGTTTCCGCTAATTATATGATGCTGCAAACAAATTATTTTTGCTTTTTATTGTATATTCATTGCAAATTGATAAGGGATGATTAATTCCTATTACACACACTGTTTATACAGATATTTATTTGTGTCATACTACAATCATTCTCCTTTTATCTGTCATCTAGTTATTAATTGTTCTACAAAAAACTGAAAAGACTAAGACATCTTCTATAAGAGGATGCCCTTTGTCCATTTCTATTGTGAAAAGAAAAATAATACAGTGTTCATATTTGAGATTATTTAAAGTTAATTGAAACTACAATACTATTTAATTATTTTTCTTCTTCGGTTTTTCATTTTATTTTGCGATTAAGTTTGATAAAATTATGTAGATGACACAGAGAGATTTGATTTTGGTTTGCTAAGTATCCATCAAAACCAGCTGCAACAAATATTAGGCAAGATATTCGTTTCATTACAATGATGAAAATTGATTGTTGAAATCTCTGTGGCTTTGGAGGTGATTTGCAAAATTCATCACTTTAGGAGTTAAGTAAATCTAAATAAGTGATTTTTTTTAAATTTTTTTTGGGGGGAGTGAAATGTTTGAAGCTGCTTCTGCTGTAAATCAATTCTTACAATAAAAAATAATTCCTATACAGGTTTATAATAATAAGGCAAATTAATCAGCCTTTTCTACAGCCACAGTCACTGAATTAATTTCGAAAATTTTTATTTCCCTGAATCCCCATCACCCACCAGTTTCGACATAAATTGCAGAAATATTACATCTTTTACATTCTTTATGGGAAAAGTTCTTCACAAAGTTCCCCAATCACAATATTTTGAACATTATTATTTCATAGGAATGCTCACCACCCCTAGATGATGTCATCAATGATCATCTGCTCCCTCCTCACCATTTTGAGAAATATTCATTAAATTTAGACGGAGCCTTCAATCTGAACATCTGGGCAGCTTCCGCCAATTAATTTCGTCACTTTAAGTGCAGCTAACGAATCAAACTGCTCTATCATTACTGTGCCAGTATGATGCAGAAATAATAAATTTTAATTTTTAAAACTTTTTACTATCTTTATACCTGTATGATAAATAATAATAAATTACATTACTATTAATTCGTTTGAATTTTTTTTCTTTTTTTTTTTTTACAGAATGGAACGTGTTTTTCTATTTTGTATAGATACCTATGGAAAAAAAAATGGTTTCATTTAACAAGTGTGTCGCATTAGGAATACGATTCGAGAACGAATTATGTTCGTTAAATGAGGTTCCAGTGTAATTCGTTTCTCAAAATTTCTGTCGATATTCCTGAATCAAACCGAAAAGCCATGTGTTTCCACGGATTTTTTTTATAATTAAGCAAATGACTAGTTAATTAATAAAAAAAATAATTACCAAATATTTTTCCCTTTTTTTAGTAGCACTGAAGGTAATACTGTATTAATTTAATTTATTTATTTATTAGATTTCAAGATTGTGTTGCCACGAACTTGATGACATGCTATTGAGAAAAGCTGATAAATCGTCACATCTTTCGGAATAAAAGTTGCAACAATAAGAAATTCTTGACTTTTGAAAGATCCACAATCCCAACTTCCAACATACAACCTATCTCATTGGAATCAAGAACTATGAAATAATAAATTCCCCAATACATCTGTTTAGAAATTTTTAATCATGCTATAATTTTTATTATTTATTAGAGCTTATGAGTGAGTAATGTTACTCACATACAAAAAGAAAAAGGAATATTTTCTTATGACCCATGTTATAAACTATTATTCCAAAAATTTCATTCCGAGTTTTCCCTTTTGATTCACCAAATGAAGAAACTTCATTTTTGTCATATATGGACAACAGCATTTAAATTGTAATCACCGTGAAAATTTTATTGGCAAACTGGAATTAAAGAGACGGTTCGTGCGTGTGCCATACAGAAAGAAGTGTTTTAAAAATACAATTTTCTCATTGCCACTTAATGGAGAAACCTTATGCTTTCAAATTTTGTAATATTTTCTCAGCTTCCCAATTTAAAGAAACATTTATTGGTGCATACTAAAGAGAAAACACTTACATGTGACATTTGTGGTAAAGAAATTTTTCAACGGTCACATTTAAAAATTCATTTAATGTCGCATACGAACGAGGAATCCTACCCTTGCAACTTCTGCAACAAAGTCTTTTCTATGATTTCCGAATTCAAAAGACATTTACGGAAGCATACACAAGAGGAACTGTTTAAATGCGAGTTTTGCAAGAAAGCCTTTACCCAGAATGGGCATTTAAAAGTACATTTGCGTCTGCATACAGGAGAGAAACCGTTTACATGCGAGTTTTGCAAGAAAGCCTTTTCGGATAAGTGGAATTGCAAAAGACATTTACGTACGCATGCGGGTGAGAAACCGTATAAATGTGAATCTTGTAATAAACACTTTTCCACTAAGGGGAGTTTGATAAAACATTTACGGACGCATACGGGAGAGAAGCCATATGCATGTGAAATTTGTAACAAATCCTTTTCGAATAAGTATAGTTTTAAAAGACATTTACGTACACATACGGGAGAGAAACCGTATACATGTGAATTTTGTAACAATTCCTTTTCGGATAAGAGGAATTTGAAAGTACATTTACGGCTGCATATGCAAGAGAAACCATATATATGTGACATTTGTAACAAACCCTTTTCGGATAAGGCGAATTGCAAAAGACATTTACGTACGCATACGGTCGAGAAACCGTATACATGTGAATTTTGCAACAAATCCTTATCGGATCAGGTGACTTTCCAAAGACATTTATGTACGCATACGGGGGAGAAACCGTATTCATGTGAATTTTGTAATAAATTGTTTTCCAATATGAGGAATTTAAAAGTACATTTACGTACGCATACGGGAGAGAAACTGTTTACATGCGAGTTTTGTAAAAAAACCTTTTACCACAGCCAGAATTTAAAAGTACATTTGCGGCTGCATTCAGGAAAGAAACCGTATACTTGTGATGTTTGTAATAAATTCTTTTCTTATAAGGATAATTTCAAAAGACATGTATGGTCGCATAGTGGAGAGAAACCGTATACATGTGAGTGTTGTAACAAATCTTTTTCGGATAAGTGGAGTTTCAAAAGACATTTACGTACGCATACAGGAGGGAAACCGTATATATGTGAATTGTGTAACAAACCCTTTTCGGATGAGGGAAATTTGAAAAGACATCTACGAACGCATACGGGAGAAAAACCATATATATGTGAATTTTGTAACAAATCATTTTCGGATAAAGGGATAACCAGAAGACATGTACGGACGCATACACAAGAGAAACTGTTTACATGCGAGTTCTGCGAAAAAGCTTTTTCCTTAAGCGGGCGTTTAAAAGTGCATTTGCGTCTGCATACGGGAGAGAAACCGTATACTTGTGACGTTTGTAATAAACCCTTTTCAAATAAGGGAAGTTGCAACAGACATTTACGTACGCATACGGGAGAGAAACCATATATATGCGAATTATGTAACAAACCCTTTTCGGATAATTGGAGTTTGAAAAGACATTTACGTACGCATACTTGAGAGAAAACGTAAACATGTGAATTTTTAATAAGACATATTCTTAGCAATCATATTTAAAAACTGATTTGCTGTCGCACACGAAAGATAAATACCACGTTTGGAGTTTTTGTGACAAATCCTTTACTGCGTATACTTTAAAAAGACATTTACGAATTCATGTGGAAGAGAAACCTATGCTAACGAAATTTGCAGTAAAATGTATTCTGAGCGGCGTGGATTAAACTTGCATTTAATGATCCAGTTGGAAAAGAAATAGTATGCATGCAAAATTTGCTGTAAACCATTTATTCAGCGTTCTGATTTAAACACACATCTGTGGGCGCATACGAAAGAGAAACCCTGCACATGTGACTCTTGCAATAAAGTCTTTCTGCGGTATGCTGATTTTAAGAAACATTTACTGACCGATACGAAAGTGAAATCGCATTCATCTGCGAGTAAATACGGCTTTTCTTATATATCAAATTTAAAAGTACATTTCCGAACGCATACGAAAGAGAAACCGTACTCATGTGACTTCTGTAATATTGTCACGTAGATATTCTAGTGTTGGACTCAATGACGCACACAAGAGGTAGAGCTAGACCAATTTATTAACAGAACTGAGAATACAGTAACTGACAAATCTTCAGCTTATATATAAGCAGAGAAAGTTCCAGAATACTCTTCTGGAGACAGTAAGAAAAGTCCAGAACACTTGTCTGGTAAACTAAAGAAATGTCCAGTATCTTCTGGAACATGAAATAAAGGAAAACATAAAATCAAGAAATTAAGTATTTACATATACCATTAATCTCAGTGTCTCTAGCGGGATTCGAACCCAGGTCTCTTGATCACAAGACCAGTGCCATGACCATTCGGCCATGGAGATTCGACAGTCTTTCTTCAATGCGGCATTGCTCCCTCCTTAGAAGAACAGCGTCTCGATGTTATGACATTTCATTGTTTGGTTCTAGCTCTCGATCGTGTCACAGGGCCAGTATAGGTTGTGTCTTCACGGTGAGTAGTCTCTTGAGAAATGTCTCTTTCCGGAACCTCCATTATTTTATAAGACTGTTGGTCGTCTTGTTCTTCTGGGTCATGGTATGGTTTCATCCGTAAAACGTGGACAACTTCTTTCGGTTTCCGCCTTCTAGAATTAGGATCGAAATCGGCTACTTCATAGGTGACGTCGGACAACCGCCTCAAGACTTGATAAGGGCCGAAGTACCTCTTGAGTAGCTTCTCAGAAAGCCCCTTTTTACGAACTGGAATAAAAATCCACACCAAATCCCCTCGTTCGTATGCCACCATCCGATGTTTGGAGTCATAATGCCGGCGATCTTTCTGCTGAGCCTCGAGAGTTCGTGCACGAGCTAATTGCCTCGATTCTTCTGCCTTATTGATCAGATCACTAACGTAATCGTCTTCTTGGTTGAACTCATTGGGGCAGAGAGGGAACATCGTATCCAACAGCGTTTCAGCCTCTCGCCCATGTAGGAGGTAGAAGGGCGTAAAACCTGTCGTGTCCTGCTTGGCAGTGTTGTAGGCGAATGTGACGAACGGCAATATCTGGTCCCAGTTCTTCTGTTCGACATCAACATACATGGAAAGCATATCTTCTAGCGTTTTGTTGAATCGTTCTGTAAGGCCATTTGTTTGCGGATGATAGGCTGTTGTCATCTAAATAGCAAAGGCACATTGTCCATTTTAAATGTCGCAGAAGATTATCCATCATCCTTTCAAAAGTTGCAGGAGCATTGCATAAGCCAAATGGCATCACTTTAAACTCGTATAGTCCCTCAGGTGTAATAAAAGCCGTTTTCTCACGATCGGCTTCATCGACTTCTATTTGCCAGTAACCGGAGTAGAGATCCATAGACGAAAAATATTTTGCCCCCTTCAGGCAATCCAAGGTGTCGTCAATACGTGGCAATGGATACAAGTCTTTCTTGGTAATTTTGTTGAGTCGGCGATAATCAACACAAAAACGCCAGCTTCCATCTTTTTTCCTGACCAAGACGACTGGAGATGACCATGGACTTTCTGATGGTTGAATGATGTTTTTCTCTAACATTTTGGTTACCTCCTCACTGATAATGCGGCGTTCGGATGGGGACACTCTGTAAGCTCTCTGACTAATAGGTAAGTGGTCGCCTGTGTTTATTCGGTGTTTAACATTGAGTTGATTTCCGTTCTTGAACGTCCTTTCTTGATCGAAAATTTCTGAAAATCTCTGGAGTAGATGAAACATCCTTTCTTTTTGGTCGATTCTCAAATCCGGAGCTATCATCGTGGTATAATCGATGACACCCAACTTTGCCTTTGAAGTGGTCGTGGAATAAGGCGATCCCTCATCTATGGTATTTACGCAGTCTTCGTGTAAAGGTTCGGCATACCCGATGCACATGCCTTTAGGGATGATCTGAGGTTCTCCTTGTCCATTAGCAACCCATAGTTCGGCTTTTCCATTAAGGAGCGTAACTATAGTAGACGGAATAGCAACTTCCTTGTTCAAGAGGAGCATCTTATTTCCCTCTACTATTACGTCGATAGCTCGAAGGTTCTTACGGCCTAAGACAGTAATCTTTCTGATAGAACGAGCAGGTACTGTATAGTCTTCTATCGCGAATAAACGGCTGGAGTTTGGAGTTTGGGATTCTCGAAGGAGGTCTTGAAACAAGAGCTCTGAACGGCCACAATCTATAACAGCTTGAGAAGCGCCCAAAAAGTCCCAACCAAGGATGATATCGTGACTGCATTGCGGCAAAACAATAAATTCAAAAGCTTGAGGTCGACCATTGATTTCGAGACGAAGCGTACATTTTCCCACTGTTCTCACGTAATTTCCATCGGCGACTTTTAAAAGAACATTGTTACTTGTGGGAAACATAACTTTCTTCAGTAGGCGACGATACTTCTCCGAGATTACAGAAAATGAAGCTCCAGAGTCCACAAGGGCAGGTACTGGCTTATTGTCGACGATTACTTCTATGTTGTTTCCGGTCATTTTTGCGGCACAATGTTGCGGCATCGGAGGATTTTTCTCACTAGCGGCCTCACCCCCAAGGAAGGTCGCACCGCTTAGTTTTCCTCATTTCTGCGGCTAGGAGATTGACTGGATCTTCTATATGGCGACGGAGATCTATAGCGGCGTGTCGGCGATCGTCCTCGTGATGGGCTGGGCGACAGACCTCGGGCTGCTGGTCGGCTGTATTCTTCGGCATAGCGTCCCTCATTTGACTGTGGACGGCCGAAATCTCTCCTATTAGTCCGATATGTCTCAAAAATAGCTTTGCGATCTCGGCAATATCGAACAACATGGCCAGGGCGACCACAATGGAAACAGACGGGTCTTCTATCAGAGGTGCGCCAGACATCCGTCTTCCTCTGTGGTTGCTGTGCTACGGGCATAGGTCGTCTGGCAACGTCTGCATAGGTAGGTTGGCGTCTTGGTTTGACCTTTGTCCACTCTGGTGTTGTCTGTGACAAAGGAGCCAAAGCATTTTCCACTTCCTCTCGAACAATGGCTTCAATGCCTTTGTCCTGGACTTCGGGATCGACTACTGGAGACATAAGACGCTGGACCTCCTCTCGCACTATTTGACGTACCAGTGATACTAGATCCAGTTGCTGGTCAATTGCAGCC
>JAPMOR010018089.1:0-10225 GCA_026543865.1 Argiope aurantia | reverse complement strand
TCTACTTATGTATACTACTTAATAATATATAAATTTTGGAACGGATATTTCCGTTTTGTGGGTGAAAGATAAAATTCAAATGATATAACACATGTACATTAAGAGTGTTCAATATGCTATACAAGTTTCACTTCTAAATTGTATAAAATTGTAAACTAATCATTATATATTTGTTAATTTAAAAGAATTTAACTTTTAACTGACATGACAAGAATAAAATTGATTAATGATACTACGTTTCTAAAATTGAAGTTCTAAAGGAATAACTTTGCAACGATCAAATAAATCAGCATTAAATAAATAATGCAGTTTTTAAAACATTTTTTATTAAAAAGTTCTTAATTTTCTTTCCTTATTCTGTAACAACATTTGTCCAATTTCAGAGTATTCTAACAAATTTGAAACCTAATTAATATTTATTAGCTTTTACCTTTTCATTAATGTGATCACCCCAGTGCAGTTACCTCAAAATACTGTCTTTCAAAGATTAAAAGTATTCCCTATCCTTCTCTAAAACAGCAATGACAGCCCGTGATTCACAAGCACCACTTAGCTGATGACTACTAAATAAATTAATATTTATATATTTTTGAAAGTTATCAGCAAACTCATGGTTCCCAAAACTTTTCTAGTGAAACGACTACAAAGAATAATATAACGGCTATAACGAATGTGCCATGAGTGTTAAATCAATCACTCTATCCGAAAAGACGAAAACATTTCTCAGTGATAATCATGGGTCTCGGGCGCCCGTCAAAGTGCCTAAGTGAGTGCTTGGTACCTTTCATTATTGATGGAGTTAATAAGAAGAAATACAATACCATTTCTCTTTCTAGGAAAATTTTAGTTCAGCTTCCTCTGTATAATGAAATGCCCGAGTTTATGTTTCAAAGATTGGATGAATTCTACACTTCCCCCTCATAAAGCCTCGATGACACCCCGTATTCATTATTAATTGTTATGCAAAACAGGAATTCTTAGATAATAGTTATTAAGCAAATGTATGTTCGGATATCATTTGAAGGTGCTTTAATAAAACTTCAAATTCATCTTTAATTAACTTCAAATTCCTCTAGGTAAGCATCTTGAACAAGCTAACAAGCGACATTGGTTTTCAGTCAATCACACTTACTGAAGAAAAGCTGAATTTAATAGTTAAACCAGAGCGACTCGGGCGGATTGTGTTGCTTCAATGACCAGGTGTTTACGGCCTATTCGTATTGATAGAGTTAATCACATTGATGTAATAATATCGATGAATTTTAATAAACTACATCTTACATATGTTCTATCACAAAGAAAGAAAATATTATTTCAGCTTAATGATTGCAGATGTTGATTTTTCATTCTAATTGGTTTCCAATAATTGCAAAATGGAAAAAAAATCAATTGAAACGAAAATTTAAAGAATAGAATCAATTGTTGTTGTTGAGGACTCTGTTTAAGTTTTCTTTCCCACAGTTTACTGAAATTTGGGGCGACAATTTATGATATATCTAATTGCCATGATCTGAAAAAATTATTTCTAAAATCACTGCGTTAGATATGTTATTTTGTAGTTGTGAGTAGTGAATTCTGACAAGAAATTTTTCCACCGAGAATGTACAATGAAGTAATGCTTCTATAATATTTCTCATGAATGAACTAGGATTATGAAAACAGTTCTCGTGTTTTGATTTGAATATTTGAAACATATTTGAATATTTTTTTATTTGAATATGTGAAAGGACATATGAATTCATATGTTCTTTGGCGGTATCAATTTCGTGTGAAATAAAACCTGGCGAAGCATTTTCAGCATTTATTGCTGAAGTAATGGTTGTTCGTTATTACCTGTTATTTCATTTATATAAATAATGGATAGACGGTTGTTCGTTCAAGACTCTGCGTATAGTCGTCAACAAGAAAAAAAAGAAGATGAAACACTTCTGAAACCTTGTTACTTACTATCGCATCTTCACAAAATTTGGTATCGTTGGAAATGACTTAGAGTGTAAATTGATAGACAAACTGATTAACCGATTTAATTAACTATTATCTCTAAATGTTTCCGTTACGGAAATCGATATTTTTTAATAATTCGATTCAACAGGTCCTTTTATGTATGCGTATCAAATGTTGTTCCGAAATTCGCAGTAATTTTTGAGATATATTTAATTTTGTTAATCGTTAGTGTATTTTTTATTGTACATTATCATGCTACAATATCTCAAACTATAGGGTCGAAAACTATATTTTTTCATAAACATAAATGCAAAAGAGAAAATTATTTCATAACTCTTTGAAAATCATTTTGTAGATATTTTAAAAACATTCTTTACCTAATCAAAGACATTTATGAATAAGTGTTCAACATTAAGCCAATGAGTTTATAAATAATAACTGCTTTTTATATGTCTTAATTAATTTTCTTATTTTAGCGTTAATGAATTTACTGAATAGTAAGAATAGGTACGTATTTCCTTGGATTTCTATTTTATTTACTTACGAATGATAACTGCTGGTAAAGAGTAAAAGTTAATTAAACATTCCAGCAGTCAATCTATCCAGCAATCAAATTTTATATCGTCTGCCTGTAAAAAAATATTTATTATGCATTTATTAAAAAAAAACATTATGCAGAATTTATGTTGATTTAGAATTGTCTGATCTGAAAATAAAATTAATATTTAACTAACTGCGATAATACAATGTATATTACGTGTTTCATGAAAAATATATCAATAAATACAAATTAGTTTAATATACGGTCCCACAAAAATTTTGAGTTCATATGTACTGTCGAATTTTTTTTATTATTATTATTTCGAAAACTAGTTGGAGTATGAGCAAAATACTTTCGGATTCCAGCATTTTAGCATGTCTGCTTTACTTCTTACAAAAGTTTCACTATGTTACCATTTCCTTTTAACCCATATCCATCTTTAAAAATTCATAGAACATATTAAATTTGCTGTATTTCTGCATTTATTTCATGACTTTTTGAAAAATTATAATTTTCTTCCGATGAGTGAAAATTTTTTTTGAGAAATACACCAGAACTTTTTGAGAAATATAATAATGTTTTTCTGCGATATCTTCGAAAGTTCATGAAATCTAATTTAACATTGGAAGCAACATTCTTCAAAATCCCATAACTCTCAAAAATATTAATAAAGTTTCATAAAATTTCATTGAGAGGTTAATTTTATTAAGACAAATATATTCAGTAAAAAACTGATAATTGCAATGGAAAGATTTCGAAATAGAAATAATTAACTATGTTAATTAATTCCATTAATTAACTTGTCTATCTCAATAAACATGTCCGCTCGAGCCATTTCCAAAGACAAGATGCGATAGTAAATAGCAAAATTACAGAATTGCTCCATTTTCTTTTTGTTGTTGTTGACGACTATACATGAGTAAATCCGATTTAAAAAAATTCGAAATATTCCAAACACATTGATTTTTTATAGGAGAAAGTCAAAATAAAACTCAGAAATAATCAAAACTTTAAATTAATGCATTTCTTAACAATTAATTTCTTGTATTTTCGAAAAATAATACTTTATTTCCGAACTGCAGATAGTTCAGACTGAAATGACAAACAAATGAAGACATGAACATAAATTGTTTCATACATAATTTACATTTTTATAATGTTTATTTTTTGTAAGCCAAAAAAGTCATGTTTCAACTTAGATTTCCTAAAAAGAAATGCCAGCACATGAAAGCTCTTACATTAGTTACTAGGACTTTCGGCAAATATCTCAATCTATCCTCCCAGTAAGCCAGAATACTTTCTATCGCCATCTATTCGAAACCGTTCTATACATCTTGGATTTTCTTCTGGAAATTCATTGTTCCACAGTTCACATATTCTTTTGACAGACCCAGCGAAGGAAGAAGAAAAAGTAAGTGTTTTCTTTTTATAAGTAGATAAAATGTGTTGCTTAGATGTTTTGAGGTCAAACAAATATTTTTTTATCTGCATTCTCTCACTACTTTTTCTTCTTTTTTTCCTTTCTTTGAAGCCTGTATTTTTTGGTTACTTTTTATTTTTCTAAAAGTAATCTTTCATTACAGGCAAGTTATATAACTTTTAAATATTTATGAAATATGAAATGTCGGGATAAATAATAATTTAGATTCATTGAGAGGATTGAAAAAAATCTGTTAGTTTGAAATACATATTTATTTCATGGAAATAATCCGTAGAAATAGTTTTAATAAACGCTTATAATCTATAAAATTTCTAATGCTGTAGCTGTAGAAAGATTTTTCTTATTAATAATTATCGTTCCATTTTTCAGTGGTAATTTATTAATGATACTTCATAAAAGACAATAAGAATCAACAACTGAAAGCTATATATTTAAATATTTGTAGAGTTTAAAGAACTTTTGACATTTCAGTAATTATAATACAGTTTGGTTTCTCAATTCCTTGCTCGATGTTCCAAGTATTCTGCTAAGCACGAGGTAATAGACAAAAGAAAATAGCATGAATTTGAATCAAAAAGGATTGTCGATAGTTTTATTCTACAGATAAAAATATGCGTTTGTTTGACATACATATTTGTTTCAATAATATTATCCGTAGAAATCAGGTGTTTTTAGTTTAATAAATGATTATTATCTGTCATATGTCTAATGCAATAACCGTAGAATAATTTTTTACATCGATAATAACGAAACTATTTTACTGTGGTAACATATTAATTAAATTTCATAAAAGTTAATTTAAGACCAGAAATTTATAAATTCTAAAGCAATGCATTTAAACATTCGAAGAAATTAAAGATATTTTGAAATTTCAAAAAAAAATGGTATTCTTTGGTTTATTGTTTCTATGCTCAAAATTCCATATATGCTGCTAAGCACGATGTAATAAAAAGGAGCAAATAGTATCAATTTGAATGAAAAAGGAACAGCAGATTAAATATTAGATTTAATAACACTAATACAAGGGATACAGTTTGTTTAAAAGTTATAAGATATTCGCAAATATGCAAAACTGTAACTCAAATTGGTACAAAAAAATTAATATAAGTAGGAAAATTTTGCACATTTTCCCACTTCTTAGAATTTTCTTTTAAAATTGTTTTTTTTACCGTTTTCAAAAATAAAGTTGTGGAAACTGTGCCCTGTATTGAGAACTTAAATTAAAACATTTAACTAAAAACCGACAGATTATTTTGGCAATGATAATATTGGAGTAGATAGTAATGTTTACGAAAGTCTGTTCCTTAACCATATTTCCTGATTTCTTTCTCTTGTCTGTGCATAAAATCTGCATGGCTTAAAAGGAAACAAGTCAACCTTGCATCTTCTTGTGGATTTGACCAACAATATATTATAATAAAAGCTTGAAATACGTTTTATCGTTTTCAATTAATTGATTTTTTTGCGTTATAATCCTGCTGTCTTTTTTTAAAATAAAGATATTATTTTATGAAAACAGAAATCTCTGAAAAATAGATATTAATAAATTATAAAAAAATCTATTTGGCTTCATTCGTTTTCCTAAATAATACAAATGAAGTATATGTGGGTTTAAAAAGTTAACATAAGCTCTAAATTTGATTAAGGAAATAAAAGGAATGTATATTACAAAATAATATGTTATTTTTAGTTTTTGATATTTCTACACATTTTGATGTATTTCACCGAATTAGAAGCATCGAACTTTCAGAGAGATGTAATTTCACATTTAGCATAATATTTGAAGATTTATAGACCGTACATATTTTACTTTTATATAGCTTAGAATTTTATTAACATTAAAATAGAATTAGAATATAATTTATTTAAAATCAAGATTGCAGAAACATACAAAAGGAAACATACAAAAGTGTTAAATACAGAAAAAGTTAAAAAAAAAACCTTCACTTTCGGACAAAATAGAATTTTTAAGGGAAGAAAAACAAATATTTTGGGAAAGAAGCTGCCATTTTAAAAAGAATTAAAGAACTAATTTCATGACAATCTATCAATTTCAATTCTTATGCGATACATACTTTATTAATCAATTGAATTTTCTTGAAAACCATTATATCCTATGGTATAATAAATTTATATAAGTGTTACATCGTGTTTGTGTATTATCATAATTTTATATATCGCTATTACAACTCTTGGACTTTTGCAATTATTTGAATAAAAATATTTGCTAAATTAACAATTGAATGAATTGTAAAAAATAATATGATTTATGATAATATTATTTCTACAATAGCTTGAATATGAAATATAAAATATCTTCTTCACGGTGAAATAATGTCAAAATTGCTTGTAAACAATCATGAAATCAAAAATATTTTAAAAAAAATAATTTTCATAATCGAATGCAGATTTTTCATAAATATTTATTTCTTATATTCTATATAATGAGTTAAATAAGTTCCTCAAATATCACAAAAATATTTTCCTACCAAAAATGTAGCATCTTGTTTTTAAAATAAATAAAATAGTGCATTCAGTATTAAAATAAACAACTTAAAAATACTATCTTATTTGGACATGCAAGTAAATCCAAACGGCACCCAAACTACAAAAATTCAATAGCAATCTCGTTTCCGAGCAGGAAAGAAAAATATGATCTATCGTTTTTTTCTTCCCCAATTTTCTCATCTCAGAGTAACTAATCTCTTATCGGTCATAAAAGAATGGTGTATGTAATGATAAGACGAAGGGGAGTTAGCGAACTTAATGAAACCAAAAAGGATTTTAGGATAGAAAAGATTGACTTAAAAAAATAAGCGATGTCCTAACCGTCACACTTTCTACTTATGCTGTTAGTTACAGTAACGATATGTATAAATGGAGCTATGGCGCGTAGCACCAGTAATGTATTTTTTCTTAAACTTTGACTATTAGGAAGTTGAATTTGGACAGATAGAAATACTATTAATAGCTCTTTTTGTATTTCTTTGTTATTGGTTCCGGTTCATACTACTTAGATATCTAGATGGCATTTATATGATAATCAGATTCTTTTGTTTCGAGTAAATGCGAATTGTGCAACCATGATGAAAAAAAATCAAATATGAAAATAAGTTTCTAAGATAAATATATACAAAACGTTTTCAGTTTTTTCGAACTAATTCTTAGATATTCTTTAAAGAAGAATAATTTTTCAACATAAAAATAACTTCATTTAGAATTTCAAATAATTTATTTTAAACTATCAATATATAATATTATCATGAGAAATTTTTGAAATCCTAATTTGAAAAAAAATAATATATTTTACTAATGCTATAACTGAAGACAAAGCTACTAAATTTAGATTTAAATCCTAATTTTTGAAAACATTTTCCATTTTTTTTAAGATGAAGTATTTTATTTAGCCTTTAACATTAGCATACATTTAGTTCAAAACAAAACATAATTAGCAACTGATCAAATTCAGCTGTTTGTGCACCAAAAATTTATACATACATACATACATACATACATATATATATATATATATATGTGTGTGTGTGTGTGTGTGTGTGTGTGTGTGTGTGTGTGTGTGTGTGTGTGTGTGTGTGTTGTCATTTCTCTTGTTGCCATTAATGTAGTCGTATGCACTTTGTAATTATTTTAAATTACTTAAATAAAACTTTATCTAACCATCCAATATTATTGAATTTTTTGACGGTGACAACATTTAAGAAATTGATACTTTTTGTATGAGAGAGAAATTGTTCAAGAAAATGGTAGTAAACTGTTATGGTTCTTTTATTTAAGTATTTGATCTTTTTAATACTTTTCCTTAAAAATTATATTAAATATTATATTTTTTAGATTTATTATTAAAAAAATGAGGCAATGAATCTATTCAGTATGTGTACCTCTCTCCTCTATGCCCGATGCGTACCGCTCGTCTAACTAGGAGCAATTGTTCCCAAATGGTATAATTTTTTGAAAATGTCTTGTCCTTAAATTGGGGAAAAAAGAATTGTGGAGACAGAAGTTTCTTTTGAAATATTTCTGTAAATTTCTCTTTTATGTAATATTTTATCAGATTTCAATAGGGAATAATTCATCAATAACATGGCAGATGATAAAGTGAACCCCGAATTTACTTATTACTTGTATACTAGGTCTATGTGTTCTACAAAAATTTGGAAGTTATGCTCTTGACATAAAGGAAGAATAAAAAGCCAAAACATGATATGGCTACGATTAGACATTTAGTTTTACATGATTCTGTCATTGTGAACCATTCATATTAAATTAATTATTTTACAATGACAGCCTCTGAGCTTTAATTTGTAGTATTTACTTTCACATTAATTCTTCCCGTGAGCGATAAATTATAAATTAATTTCAGATCACTTATACTTCAATATTGAATTGCATCTAATGTCTGCCTATTTTAAAATGTAATACATAGATCATATTAAATGTGTTCACTAGTTGTTGTTTTTTAATTGAGATCAACAGAACTAATCAAACAGTGTCATTCTACTTGAAAGTAAAGTGTAGTACGTTAGTGTAATTCATTTATAATTATTTAATTTATATTTAATGATTTTTTTATTAAAATAATCAGTACAAACTCGTTATCTTTCAAATTGTATCGTTACATTTGAAATTGAAAAAAGAACATCTCATGACGGCTAGAATATAAAACAGATCTCGGAGGAGGTCTCCTGCTAGATTAATATGCTACAAAATGAACGGATAAAGTAAGTAGAAAATCATATTTTTTGCGATAAATGTATTTATGAAGATTTTGGAATGCTTTGAAAATTTTATATAAATTATAATAATTATAGAGTCACTGAAATTGCTCTGATTTCATTTTATGGAGGTTTTTGCTGATAAATGATTTCTGTTTTAACGAATAAATAACTTACCGCATTCCCCGTATAATTTATAAAATATTTTTTTTTATTTCAATATGTCTTAACTATATCTCAATAATTTTAAAACAACCGTAAGAGATGCTTTCATCATTTCTAAAGACGTAAAATTATAGCAATTTCTATTAAAGAGACCAGAAATTAATTTGTACCTGAACAATGTCCTAAGTTGACATCCCACATAAGTATTTAATAATTACAATAAATTGCTAAATAGAAATTTGATGCGAAAATATAAATTAGTTCATAGTCATCAAAATATTAAATTCATAATCAATATCACATTTATAATGTCTAAGAAGCAGTTGAGAGCATATTGGACGAAATCATGGCTATTGATAGTACATCTCTACCTGACAATTTATTTCGCCTTTCCCTTTTACTAAAATTATCTATCAGAATAGAGAAATAATCCATTTCTAGGGAATCTAACTCAAATAACCTTCAGCCATACAAACCACAAATGTTCAGACTCTCAGTGTAAACGAAGATTCAGCGTGTACATCATTCAAACTTTCGGTGTTGTGATACGTTTAATATCTCAGAATAGTAATGAACAATGGTAGGGACTTTAATTAAACGAAGAGAATCTCAACTGAAGATGATACAATACAGTCTGAGCAGTACCTTTATGGAAAGGAGGTTCATATGTTTGCCTTAACCTGAGCTTAATTACAAGGAAGGTTATTTGTTACAGTCTCTCGACAGTTTTCTTTCTTTGGGTTCTGAATCAAACTGAAATCATTTCACAAAGACAGTATATATATATAATTCATATTCAGTTGTGCTCATTGTCTTCGAAACGTATGCATTGCATGCTGAGATATTAATGGAATATTATTAATTACTAACATTTTTTTTATCTTTTGATTGAATAGATATTTTATCTTTAACAGAGCAATGCTGGAAGACTAACAAAATGTAATTTGATTGTTAAATAATTAGAGGAAAATAAGATAATTAATCTTTAGGCGAAAATAAATATTAATATGATATGGCTGATTATAATAATCTATGCATTTTATTCAGCAAAGCAGAAATTCTTAAGAGAAACAAACATTTCCAGATTTCTTACAATTTTCAAAATTTATAAACTTGAAAATTTTCAGTCTTTTAAAATATGATATTTACAATAGATTCATATTAGTTAATAGATTGGTTATAAAGTTTTTGACATTTAGATTTTGAATATTGCAGGAAGATATAACATTATTTAATTTAGATACAGTATTTAAAAAAAGGGATGAAAAGGAAAGAAAACATCCAAAATGAGAATGTTTCCTAGCGAGGTCTTTTCCCCTGCTAAAAACGTCTTTAAAACATGGCAGAACATTTAGAAACAATATATATATATATATATATATATATATATATATATATATATAT
>JAPMOR010018079.1:792236-811250 GCA_026543865.1 Argiope aurantia | reverse complement strand
CAAAATTAGTAGGCGGAGCGTTCTGCTGACTTACTGGCGCCAACATTCCGCCCCCCTTGAAATATCATTTCAAAATATCAACATTACAGAAATACAAATTTAACACATTATTTGATTAGACAATGCAAAAATTCTACAATTATCTTGCACAGGATACAAAATATATTACACTTTTAAAATAAATTTGAATATTATATACAAAACATTTCTGAAAAGAAAATATAAGCGATAATTCAATATGTACTATGAACAATTTAAATATACATTATATATCCTTTTAAATAATAAATACAATAATTACACTAGATATACATTGATTTTATTCACATGGTAATAAATAAATCTTTGAAATTGCTCTTTTCGTGACTCCTTGTGGAGTTTTTATAAGTACCACTCTGACTTTGCCGTCTGATCCATAAATTAAATCTTGTATTCTTCCCATTGTCCACTGGCAAGGGGGAAGATTATCATCTTTTAAAAGAACCATAGAATCCTTTGAAATGTTTTGTTTCTCAAACTGCCATTTGTGTCTGGCTTGCAAATTATTTAAGTAATCTAATTTCCATTTTTTCCAAATTATTTGGACAGTTTTGCTCAATCTTTGCCATTGAGATAAAAGGTTATCTTTTCTCTCTGAATAATCTGGATCAGGAATACTATTTATGGGACGGCCGATTAGAAAACGGCCTGGGGTCAAAATTTCAAAATTGTTTGGATCTGATGACAAAGGTGTCAGTGGGCGACTGTTTAGAATACCTTCAATTTGAGTAACAATAGTCAAAAACTGTTCCATTGTTAAACGCGCATTACCAACAACTCTCTTTAAATGGTGTTTGAAAGATTTAACACCCGCCTCCCATAAGCCACCGAAGTTAGGTGACCTAGGTGGAATAAAAGTCCATGTCACTTGTTCAGTTGTTAAGTAATTAGCTAGTGGCTCTGGGGGTCTACCAATCATATTTTGCAAACGTTTCAAATCTGAATGGGCCCCTTTGAAATTGGTTGCATTATCAGAACAGATAGAGGAACTAACACCTCTTCTGCTAAAAAAGCGCTTTAAAGTGGCAATCATTGCCTCTGCAGTTAAGTCAGTGACTATTTCCAAGTGGATTGCCTTAGTAGCAAAGCAAATGAAAACAGCCACATAACATTTTTGATAATTGCCTTTCCTCTGACCCTTGTATTTAATATAGAAAGGTCCACAAAAGTCTATCCCAACATGAGTAAAAGGATAACTAGGTTTAACTCTATTGGTTGGGAGATTTCCCATAATTTGGGTTACAGTTCTAGGTTTATTTTTAGCACAAATGACACAATCATGAATAATTTTTCTGGCTGTATTTCTACCAGATAATGGCCAATATTCCCGTCTTACCAAATACAACAATGTTTGTGCACCAACATGTAAATATTTAAGATGAAAATATTGCATAACTAACAAGGTGAATTTGTGATTCTTTGGAAGTAATATGGGAAACTTTTTATCATATGACAACTCAGAATTACTTAATCTTCCTCCAACACGTAAGACACCGTTTGGGTCTATAAATGGGTTCAAGCAACTTACCCGACTCTTGTTAACATTTTCACCTTTTTCGAGAGCTTTTATTTCACAATTAAAGGCAGCTTCCTGAACAAGTTTGACTAAAGTTAACTTGGCCAACAGCAGTTCCTTGGTGGTTAAAGGACCTGACATTTTGCTCGAGTTTCTCAAATTATTAATAAATCTGAAAATAAAGGCTAAGATTTTAATTATTTTATAAAACTTATTTGACACACTAAGTATATTATCTAAAAATGATGAGTCCACAGCTGAAATTAAACAGCAATTAGTCGAATTTTTGAGTTCTGCTAAATAAAGTTTCTCAGAAGAAACGTCCCTGTCCTGCACAGAACTGTCCAATGGATCGTGGATGTCGTTGCAATCACCAGGAAGGTTCACAACCAATTCTTGGAGAAATGTTGGACCAAACCACCATAAGTCACTTTGTTGCATTTTCGTTGGATCAAGTCCCCTTGAAATGACGTCAGCGGGATTTTGTTCGGAAGGAACATGATGCCACTGATTCATTTTTGTGGATTCTTGAATAATAGCCACTCTGTTTGCAACAAATGTTTTTGTCTCGTGACTCTTTTCTCATCCACGAAAGCACGATTGTAGAATCCGAATAATATGATACTGACGTAATATCCATTTTTAATGCACTTTTTACCTTCTGCATCAATTTGGTGAGCAGAACGGCACTGCATAACTCTAAACGAGGTATAGTTACCTGCTTGATTGGTGACACACGAGATTTACTCGCGATTAGCTTCACTTTCACTTCACCCGCTGAATTGACTGTTCTGGCGTAAATTGCAGCACCATATGCCTTTTCAGACGAGTCACAGAATCCATGAAGCTCATTCACTTCCGCGTTTGGAATAACAATACATCTTTCTATGTTAATGTCGTTTAAGTTTCTTAAAGATGTTACAAACTCTTGCCATTTACTAGCTTCTTTCGCAGGAAGCATTTCATCCCAATCAATCTTGAGCAACCACAATTGTTGCATGAATATTTTTGCCTTCGTGATCACTGGCCCAAGTAACCCAAGTGGATCAAAAAGTCTGGCGATAATGGATAAGACCGACCTTTTGGTAGGATAGGCATTATACTGTAAATCTACTTTAAAGGTAAAGCAGTCAGTTTTAGCCTTCCAGGCAATCCCCAAAGTCTTAATTTCATCCGTAGATGAGAACTCATACTCTTTCTCTGTAGCAGGAATAAGCTCAGAAGTATTTCCACACCACTTGTGTAATGACATCTGGGCAGTTTTTAGAATGCCAACAAGTTGATGTTGCAAAGTTTTTGCCTCTTCCAATGTACTCGCTCCACTTAAAACGTCGTCATGACACAAGACTGATGCAGCACTTGGAAAGTTTTTTCCCTCGTCAATGGAAATTTGTTTAAGTGTTCTCATGGCTAGATATGGAGCACTAACCGTTCCGTAGGTAACCGTATTTAGCTGATACGTTTTAACGGGCTCATTAGCTCCCTTTTTCCATAAAATTCTTTGGAGATTTCTTTGACTCTCATCTATGTTAATCATGCGATACATCTGACGAATATCTGCAGTAAATGCAAATATATGCTTTCTGAATCTAATTAGCAATGTAAATAGATCGTCTTGAATCACTCCGCCGTTATACTGAATTGAGTTGAGCGATTTTCCACTACTAGTCAAGGTGAACGCATTAAACACGGTACGTAGTTTAGTTGTCGTTTTATGAGGCCTATAGATGCCATGATGAGGCATATAATATGTCACTTCAGGTTCAACACTTTCATCTTGTATCTCACTCATGTGGCCTAACTCCTCATACTCCTTCAGAAAATCAGAATATAGTTTCAGATATTTTTGGTCTCTAGACAGGCGAGTCCACATCGATTCGAGTCGTTTTAGAGCAATATCCCTTGAATTCCCTAGACATGACCAATGCTCTTTAAATGGCATCGCCACAGTATATTTTCCTGTCTCATCTCTTCTATGTGTTCGCGCATAATGCTCCTCACAAATAGCATTCTCTTTACTTTTAGGTAATTCATTACCTATTTCCTCAATCTCCCAAAATTTTCTCAAGTTTGAATTTAATTCTTCTGATCCACATATTAAACCGCAATAGTTAGAATTTAATTTAACTGAACTCGAAACGCTACCTCCTACAATATATCCAAATACAGTGTCTTGTAACGTCAAATTCTCATTTTTAGCATTTAATTTTCCCGGCTTTATTATTTCATAAAAGTATTCAGCTCCAATTAAAATATCTATTTTGCCCGGAATATTAAAATTAGGGTCCGCAAGGTCAATTGATTCTGGAAAATGTACACGCATATCTATCATCTTATTCGGTATTAAATCTGTTATTTTTGATACCACTAACAGCGAAATATTTCTTTCGAAACTTTTATTTTTATTAGCCACAGTTGCTGAAACTCTGCGATTAACTACCAGCGAGGCATTATTAATACAAGAAATAGATTTATTTATTTTTTCACTTTGGAGTTCTAGCCTCTGCATGCAATTCTGACTCATGAGGCAGCACTGTGAGCCGTTATCCAAAAGGCACCTTACTTCCTGCCATTGCGAACATCTGTCTTTTATCAAACATCTCACAGTAGACAAAACTACATTTTTATTTACCATTAGATTTGTAGCGACGAAAGACGGATTCCACTCACTGGGGGAAACCGAACCTTGTTCCGAATTTTTCCCCTCCGGTTGCGAATTATTTATGACTTCAGCGGTTTTTATATTCGAAGACGAAACATTTTTTGCTTCTTTCGAAAAGTGTATTAACTTATTGTGAGCCTTGCCACAAAAACAATTTCTAAACGAACACTTTTTAACGCTGCAATTAGGCGCTAAACATTTGAAGCAGGCGTTTTTATTTTTCACTACCTCTACGCGTTCAAGAACCGAAAGTCTCTTAAATTGAGGACAAGCATACAAAGGATGATTCTCGCTCTTTAGACATAAATCGCATTTTTTATTTTTAATCTCATTGAAAAATACCTTTGATGCTGGTTTAAATTTATTGCTATAATTTTGCCCTCTTCTCGTCTCATTAATGGTTTTGCCTTTGGAAGCAAAATACAAATCGCATTCTTTTCCTAACTCGAGAGGTGTAAACCACTTTTGATTTTGTCTAATATTAATATGAGTTGCTGTTTCTTTATCCAGCGTTTGGAATAATTTATCCGAAACTATCAATTGTTTTAGGGTCTCAAAATCTGTAACACCCCTTAATTTTAAATAATATTCAAAACTCGTCATTAAGCGTGACGCGAATTGCACATGAGTTTCGTTTTCTCTAGAAGCATATCTAAAATTCTCTAAAACCGCTTGCGCTGTTGGCTCGAATTCTCTAAGTACAATTGATTTAATTTCTTCATAATTATTTAAGTCTTTCTCAGCAATATAAATTAGGATATTAGAAGCTCTTTCTCCTAATAAATTTAATAAAATCTCTGCTTTAAATTTCTCAGGAACCTTTTCAGTACTAAGTGCTCTCTCTAACGAAGTAAAAAAGAAACCCCAATCCTGAGCTTTGCTCGGTGGTTTAATACACAATATTCTCACAGACTTTAATAAGCTATCCAGAGACTCTTCTGGTTCGGTTTTACACTCTACATTAACGGAAGTCTGAGTACTATTTTCTTTAGCCCTTAATTGCGCTAATTGTAATTCTATTTTAGTTCTCTCTAATCTAATACGCTCTAGTTCTATTTCACTCTCCTGATCGGATTTTTGGTTTCTATTCCCTGTTACTCGATCCACAGCATCTTCAACAACTTCGTTGTCATTTTTGAACACATCACTCTCCTCAATTAAACTCTTTATTTCACACTTTTTCATGCCTTCCGCAACAACCAAACCTATCTCCTCGGCAACGAGTTTTAATTCATCTTTCTTTAATTTTGCTAAACCCGCCATTTTAAATATATAATTCAAAATAATTCAAGAGAATAATATTATCACAATTTTATTCTAAACTCATTAAAACAAAATTAACTTCGTCTCGGGAAATTAATTAACTCATCAAAACAAAATTAACTTCATCTCGGGAAATTAATTATAACTCAACAAAAACAAAATTAACTTCTTCTCGGGAAAATAATTATAACTCACCAAAAAAATTAATTTCATCTCGGGAAATTGATTATAACTCATCAAAAACAAAATAAATTTCATCTCGGGAAATTAATTATAACTGATCAAAAACAAAATTAATTTCATCTCGGGAAATTAATTAGTTAATAACTCAAAGGATAATACTGCCCATACCTTTTTGCTGGGACTGCTGTCACTCGAGACCAGTTATCCACAACAGAATTCTCATTCTTGGTATTTTCGCACCAAGTTCGTCATTATCGACGATATCTCCACTAATAAATCACACATTTCAAATAATGAATCACTATACAATAGATGCATAGTCGTCTCCGGCTCGACGGACCATGTTTGGCCCTCGATAGCTCAGTTTTTAGAAAACTCATTCACATATAAATGAAACACAAACTCTTGGACTGTATCTCCATTCCTTTATTCTCAACACTCCCTAAACACCCTCTCAGTGGAATTTACACAAGCACTCTGAAGGTTATATTATTTCACCACTTGGTGGCGCTACAAAATTAGTAGGCGGAGCGTTCTGCTGACTTACTGGCGCCAACATTTTTTTAAAACAAACATTTCTAATAAAAATTTTTAAATCCAATATTTAAAAAGCATAAAAAATGAATAATCTCATTATGTTACTAATCAAATCTTTTGTTTACAGCAATTTCTATTTTCTACATGTAAATCTTTTACTATTAATTAGCTTCCTTTTTAAAAAAAATAAAATTCCTGAGAACTAAAAAGTTTTCATTTCAAAGAAAATTTAATGTAAATATCTATTTTACACAAAAAGATAATAAATAATCCGTAAATTAGCAATTATTATGCATCTATTTAATAATTCGGTGAATGTGTTTTTAATAACGAAGGTTGTCAAGAAATTGTGATATTCAATATTGGAAATTCTCAAACCGCGAATGTAATTTCATTTTTTTTTAAATACACAGTAATATTTTTTAATTAGTATCTATGCAATCATTTGATAATTTAGAGAATTGACGAGAAAGCATAACGCTATACATCGCAAGTTACGCGTTATGTTAATCTCCGTCCTTCTCGAAGCGTCCGCCTAGCCGTGATGACTCACTATAACAGCCAGCAGGCATTATCTCTCGGAGGTCAAGGCATTAGTGGCTAAACTATTCTATAAGAACGGTGAATCCGCGACTAAAGCATTGCGACAATTACGAACGATGAAAGGAATTAAGGCGAAGAAAAATCCGATTTCATTGAATGGGATATTGAATTTAGTTCTCCGTTTTGAGGAAACGGGAAGATTAGAGGATCGTCCACGAAGTGGCAGACCATCCGTCATCCCTGTTGCCCAAAGGGTCATGAGAAATGTGGCAGCCGAGACTTCAAGGGGAGTTCCAGTGCACGCGAAGCAGGTAAAATAACAGGAATTCCGGAAAGGTCGAGCCGACGCATTCTGCACGAAATCTTGAAACTGCATCCGTACAAGATAGAGGCATTTCACCAGTTGTTGCCAGCAGATTGAGAGAAAAGACAAGCCTTTGCAACATGGGTGCTCCCACAAATGGAACGTGACCCACAATGGTTACTGAACGTCATGTGGACAGATGAAGCCCACTTTTCATTGCATGGTGACGTCAGTACGCAAAACAATCGTATCTGGGCAGCATCAAACCCTCGTGCGTACACGACCAAACAATTGCATTGTCCACATGTGACTGTTTGGTGCGGTTTCACTGCGTCCTTCATTCTAGGCCCTTTCTTTTTTGAAGAGCATTGTCCTGTATCCGGTTGGAAAACCTGTTCCGTCACTGCAGAACACTATTTTAGGCTTTTGCAAGACCACATTATGCCTGCTTTGCAGCAAAGACGTGCGTTATCTTTCGTCACCTTCATGTAGGATGGTACCCCGCCCCACGTTGCTAGTTCCGTTAAGACGTTCCTCCTAGACACATTCACTGAGGACAGAGTGATAAGCAGAGGATATAAGAATGAGTGACCCTCAAAATTGCCAGATCTTTCTCCAGCGGACTTTTGGTTGTGGGGATACCTGAAGTCTCGTGCTCTCCTGCCACTTTGATGGAACTGAAAGATGCCATTCAATTGGCCGTTAGTGGCATCGATGCCGACATGTTACACGCAGCTGTAATAGGCGTAGTAACGCGCCTCACTTGCTTAATACCTTGTGGTGGCGGTCATGTTGAGCATCTTTTGCTTTAAAATAAAATGTACTATGATGATACTGTGCACTGTTTTTCCTGATTTGCAAAAACCGTCTAGGTATGACTGTGTGAGCGCCATCTATCGGTCATTTTTAAATGGAAATAATAAAATCCAAAGGCTCTCTGAACATATTCCCGCAAACCGCAATTTTTTTCGAGCATTACTTTTTTTATTATGATTTTTTTGAAGTTTGCACGAATTTATGCCGCACCCGGTATATATATACACTGGAGTGCAAAACTTTAGCAACAATGCAAATTTTAAGCAGACAGCCATGAAATTGCAGAAAAGGAGTTCTTGCGATCAGTACAATGAACACGTAATTCAAGAGAAAGGTCATGCGTATGCAAATATCAGGAACAAAACGTCACAGGCGACGTGAGCGTACGCAAAACACGGGCGGAAGGCGCGCGCAGCTCAACACTACAATAAAAGGAAGGACGGAGACGCAATTAAAGACATTCGCTGCAAGTGCACGTGAGTTAATTCGTGAAATATGGCTAGCAGAAATCACCTGGACGATTTCACAAATGGAAGAATGATTGGAAAGCTGGAGGAGCGGCGTAGTGTGATCAATGTAGCTGAAGAGTTCGGAATCAACAAAAGTGTCGTTTCGCGCGCTTGGAAAGCCTTCCAAACCACAGGTACAGCTGTGAGAAAGGTTGGTGGTGGCCGCCCCAGGAAAACAACTGATGTGGATGACCGATATATCGTCCTGCAGGCGAAAAGAACCCGAAACCAGTCAGCAAGCGCCATTGCTCAGCAACTGTGTGCAGCAACGGGGCGACAAGTGTCGCGTTTTACTGTGTCCAGAGGCCTTCACAAAGGTGGCCTATTCACCCGCTGTCCTGAACGCTGCATCCCTTTGACAGTTTCCCACCGGCGGCACCGTTTAGAGTGGTGCAGGGAGCACAAAAACAGGACATCTCATCAATGGAGTTGTGTCCTCTTAACAGATGAGAGTCGTTTTAGTGCCACAAGCGATTCTCAAAGCCAGTTGATTTGGAGAGAGGTCGGGACACGGTTTCATCCCAGTAACATCACGGAAAGAGACCGTTCCGGTGGTCCTGGAGTTGTCGTCTGGGGAGGCATTATGATGAACGAGCGAACTGAGCTCCACGTTTTCGACAGAGGTTCTGTAACTGGAGATCGCTATTCTCAGGAGGTGATCCTTCCCCATGTGCGTCTGTTCCGAGAGCGCCATTGGATCAGACTTCGTTTTTATGGATGACAATGCACGGCCACACAGGACTCGTGCTGTTGAGGAGCTCCTGGAAAGTGAAGATATCACTCGAATGGATTGGCCGGCGTGCTCCCCTGATTTAAATCTGATAGAACATGTGTGGGATGCTTTGGGGAGACGCCTTGCGGCACGATTGCATCCTCCTGGGAACACCCGACAACTTAAACAGATGCCGATTGAGGAATGGGAACTCTTACCTCAAGAACTGTTGGACAATCTGGTGCTGAGTATGGGGAGACGGTGCGAAGCAACCATTGCAGTAAGGGGAGGGCATATTCCGTACTAGGGAACATCTACTTGCTGTTCTTCCTCTTGGATAGACAATCATGTGTAACGATACTATGAGTTCAATAAAGCCTTTTTTTGTTTGATTCCATACTGTATGCATTGTATCCATTTCTGCGCAACTATGCTTTCGTCATTCTTTCAGAACAAAATGCTGTATCTCATTTCTGAATTTCATGTCTCTCAGATGATTTATATATATATATATATATATAATGATATTTTAAACTCTTAATTTAATCCAAATTAATTTCAAAGATTTTATCTTAATTTAGCCCATCGTAATTTCATTCTAAAATATTCTTTTATTTCGTGATCGAATTCCACTTTCGGTTTAATTAATTAATTAATTCGTCTGTAAAACTAATGCGCCATCAGAACTACGTATCAATTGAAAGTGATACTTCCGTTTCTCTTCTCAAGGTCAACACATGTATTGCATTGGCACATGGCCAGAAATCCAATGTTATATAAGACTAGTGATCATTTGTTTCGTCCCTTTTTGCCTTCTGCTTTTTGTGCCGCTCTGCGTTAATAATTATGCTTTCCCGAAATGGATATTAAAACGAAATTAAAGATACAAAGTCTCTTCATTGCTTGTTCAACCTGTATTCTACTTAAACCAAAATATGTTATATATTATTTAGCCGACAGGATTCGAAAGCTTTACATATATATATATATTCTCAAATTCTTTTAAAAGATACCTGTATATTTCCCTTTCTTAAGTCTTCACTTGTCAAAAAATTCCTATCAGAATCTCACAGTATAAAATTACTCCGGAAAAATATTTCGGTCTCTTTTTGCTCTTGTATCGTGCAGTAGACTGACGTATCCGTGGCTTTGTTGCACATATATTATGCCCCCTTTGATGGAATAAATCGGAAATTTTAAAATTTCTAAATGTTTTCTCTTTGGCCACGAAACTGCTTAAAAATATGTTTTTACATTATTATATATATATATACACTGATGTCCAAAATTAAGGTCACAAATATAAAATCTGTGAAAAATAAAAAAACTATTCACTTTGTTGCCACGAAATTTGGCACAGAGGTACACAACAATCGTAGAAAGAGCATAGACACCTAACAACATGGAAAGGGTTTTAATTGGGAATTAAAAACAGGGTATATCAAAAAGTGTTACATAATGAATCAGAGATAAAGCATTTATCTCGGGGAAAGCCTGTCTAATATGGAGTGTGACCACCGTGCACTGCTATAAAGGCTCCACAACGAGCTTTCACACTGTTTATGAGGGTGTCGATAAATGCTTGAGGCAATAAAGCCCATTCTTCCAAAAGTGCGGCTTTTAACTCTCGGAGGGTATTAGGAGAAGGGTTACGCTGTGTAATGGCTCTTCCGAGACCATCCCAAACATGTTCAATAGGATTGATATCCGGAGACCTCGACGGCCAGTCCATACGTCGAATATCCTCTTCCTCAAGAAAATCCTCAACGATCTGGACTCTATGTGGACGCGCGTTATCGTCCATAAACATAAAATCTGGACCAAAAGCACTCCGGAACAACCTCACATAGGCTTCAAGAATCTCACCGCTATAACGATGTGCATTGACAATACCCACATCGAAGATCTGCAGTGGTGTACGACTGCCCAAGACACCCCAGACAAGATTCCTCTGCCACCAAATCTATCGATATCTTTTACGTAGGAGGGATGATAGCGAGCTCCTCGCTCTCTACAGATGAAGATTCGACAAGCGTCACTCTGTGTGATAAATATCGACTCATCACTGAAAAGAACACGCCCCCATTCTTGCTGTGCTCAAGACTGATGTGATAGGCACCACAACAACCGGGCGTTTCTGTTGGATGCAGTCAAAGGGACGCACTCAACTGGTCGCTAGGCATAAAGGGTCCTTTCTCTCTGCTAGACGTCTATATACTGTTTGTCTGGAAATTCTTATTCCAGACGCAGCATCAAGGTCAAGAGCAAGTTGAGGAGCCGTTGTCATCTTATGCCGTCGTGCGCTTAACCTCTAGCGTACGGCTGGTACAACAGTTGTACCAGATTTTTTTAAACCTTTCCTTACGGTTCGGTACAAATGCTGTACCAGTAACGAGTTTGAATTTCGTACCCCCACTTGAACTTGCCAGCGAAATCCTAATTGCCTCGTAAAATAGCTTCCCTTTTGTGTCTCACCGTTTAGGGTCAGCAGATTTCGTCCAGCAGTTGTTATTATCATTTGTTGGCGCTAGTGAATCTTGTGAACCCTGCTTTGGCAGCATTTTGTTTAAGTAACATTCCTAAGAGGTATGGAATGAGTTTGCATAATTTCATCTGTAGGAAATACTCGTTGTAAACTTTCGTCTTTCCCCTGTTTCTTAATTTTTTAACTTTATAAATTCTTTAATATTTTAACTTAATATAATTTTGTAACTTTATAATAATATATGGTTATAGTTGGGCCCATCTATTTGTCTAAATATTTGAACCAAGAATTTACTTGAAAGAATTCACTAATCATTTGAACAAAAAGAATTTCGGATGGAATGGTATTATGAAGGTAATCGGCACTCTAGACAAATTGTTACTTCTTCGCTCCCATTCGTCACAAATGATGCAGAAAAACTAAATAAAACCTCGTGGTTTTTTTTTTTTTAAATTTGTCATTATATTTCACATTGAAAAGTGCAAAATAGTTTGTTTTGTCTTCATGATTACCCCTCCCCTCTTAATGGAGCCTTGGGAATATATATTTCCCAGTCACTAATGTATTAGTCTAACACAGTATTAAAACGACTTACAGCTTTTTTCCAGCTTTAAATTTTAAAACTTGAACTGGATATATTCCTGCTAAAAATGCATTTTGGTTTTGATTTTTAAGTAAACTGTCGGTTTTACCATTAATTTTCATAATTTAAGAAATCGATTGATTTAATAATTTGTAATTAATCATTCATTAAAAGTTATAATTCTACTTCTAAAATATTGAAGGAGATTGTTAAAATCTATCAAAGATAATAATTAGTAGTTCTTCTATATCAGAAAAGCAATATTAAAATATGTATATCTTCATTTCAATCCACTGAGAAGTTACTAATCACTTAAATTATTCCAGAAATATTTGTATTGAAATAAAATAAAGTGGCTGCATAAAACACTCAGGAATTCTAGATTTAATTTGAAGCATTTCTGAAAGATAATCTAAATCAGCTGCTAGTAAAACTTGTATTTAATAACGAATGCTGATCATTTAGAATGCCAGATATATTGCTTTAAGTTTTAAGTTTTTTACTAACTAATTTTCAACGTAATATTATCGCAATGTAATCTTATGTATCGAATTCTAAGTAAACCATATCTAATCGTACTTTTTAAAAACTAATTGTCTTAAACCTGGTAATTACCTACGTATTAGTAAATTTTTCTGCAGAAAAATAATTTTTTGTTATAATTTAGGTATTTATTGTCTGCAAAATTGAGCATAGTTTTCAAAAATACTACACTGCAATAAGTAATTGAAATTCTCAGAAGAAAAAAAAGATAAATAAATTTTAAAAAATCGCTATAAATTGTAAGAATTAACAATAGAATAGGAAAACGCTACAAGTAATTATATTAAAAACCGTTCGAACTATGTTAGGAATAAAAATTATATTCGACTTCTATGGGAGCAATACAATATTATAAAAACATTTAAAGATGTTTTTAATTTACAAAACATCAGATAATTGTTATCTGTGTGATGCACAAAGAGATGTGAATACTTTTAAAAAGAAGATATAAACAATTAGGATCTTTAATACATCATATATAAATCGTTACATTTTATTAAAATTGACGAGTTAAAATTATAAAAATAAAATAAAATTCACAATGCTGCATTCAAACGTTGTCAGTTAAATTAACAGCTTCAGAAATGCTTGATAAATTGATTTAATTTAAAATATAATTGAAAAATTGTAAAATTATTGTTTAACGTACTAAACTATTCAGCAGATATCGTATTGGCAATTTATTTAGTATCATAATATTTAATGCAATATTTTCTCCTACAGAATTGCTGGAATAATTTTCTGGAAAAAATAAATAAATAAAACTGAGATTAAAAGCCTTCTCTAGGGTTCGGACGAGGCGAAACCGTAAAAAATGCAACCCGCTTACTACGGGAGGGGACAGATGACTCATTAACTCTACGGGTGGTTGATATCGAAGAGGTTCTTTTCAACAAACGCCATAAAACAAGGGGAAAGCATCTTCTAGTTTCTCTCACTGAATGCCCACATTGAAAGTAACTTTTTCGAGTTTGGGCTGCCGAAGAGTAAAGGTTAATGCCAAATAGCGATCCTTTGCAGGCGTCGTTGCTCTGTGACGGCCTTGGCCGACCTTCCTGGTTACAGTACCACTTTTTTGGAATTGATTCCATAACCTGGATACCACTTTCGGTGCCACTTGTAACCACCAAACCATATCCGCTTGAGACTGCCCAGCTTCAAACATGCCAACGGTTCTCCATCTCAAAAAATCGTCTAAACGATTATGAGAACTCATTCTCACTGGAAGCAGGTTAAAATTTTTTTTAATGCAATATTCACAAAATTGCAGGCAAAACTCCCAGATGCTTAAACGGTCTAATTTCAGTAGTTCCTCAAAAACTAATGCTAAACAACATTTTTTTCCCATAACAAAGGTTAATATCATGTTACCGGTCCTTCACAATATATAAAATATAATTTGTTTAAATTTTACTGGTATTCATTTAGAATTACTTTGAAAAACATTTTTGTGACCTTAATTTTGGACATGAATGTATATATATATATATATATAATATATATTAATAATAATAATGTAATATATGTGTGTAATATAATTCTATTTTTCTTTTTCTCTTCTTTTTTCGTAAGAAATCAATCGCAGTATGTGTTACGAAAGCATAAATTTTGAGTATTAATATTCCAAATTATCTTAATATGGATGTAAAATATTGACGTATTAATATAATTTCAAAAGAATTTATTGTAATCGTTTTGCTTTAATTAAATTTTTCCTCTACTCGGAGATGTTTTTTAAATTATGAGGTACCGGATTTCAATTATGTGGATTCAAACGGTGCATTTGAATTCTTCGACTTTGTTTTTAATGGTAAAAAATGTGGAAGAAATCATAGAATAATGGAATGTTCAGTCTTTAATAAACTCTATAATATGTCTTTCTAATCTAAAACAAAAACATTCTTTTTCAAAAAAAAAAAATCAAGTTTAAGATATATTTGGAAATTGGTTTTGATCAAAATAATTTAGAAATACATATATTCTCTATCGTTCAATAATACTGAATCTGAAAAATACTGGTGTGAGGATATGCATATTAATAATAATGATCCCATTTGTTTTAAGCTCGATACAGATGCATGCCTCTATCTTTACTTCATAGTATGAAATGATGATAAAAACAGATTCAATGTTGATATCTTTTGGTAATTATAAGTTGAAATCTGAGAGTGAAACCAGTGTCATATGTTCAACTGAAAGGTATGTAAAGACGTGATATTCAATTTTATTGTTGTGAATGCGAGTTTTAAACTAATTTTAGGCCTGAAGACAGGATTAATGTTAAAATTAATTCAGTGATTAGTGCGGTGTCTGATAAAACTGAGATTTTATCTAAATATGAAGAAATTAGATGAATTCCCAGATAAGCCCCATCGTATAGTATCGGGGGGGGGGAATATAAATCTTATTATAGATTCTTCTAGAAGAGTGCCACAGGCAATCCTAAAGCACTAAAAAGAAACATTAACTTAGCTAGAATGTAAAGGAATTATATTACAAGTAACAGTTTGGTTATTGTAGGAAAATCTAATTACACATAGGCTTAGATCCAAGAAATCTTACGAAATGTTAGGCGATTACGATTCTTTTAAACGGTATTGGATTTAAAAGAAGGTTGTCTGCAAATATCCCTTGAATGAGTAAAATCCTGAATTTTGTACCATTTAATCTTAGTTCGGTAAATATAAATTTAATAGTCTGTCATTTAGGATTGCTTCAGCCTCTGAGGTATTTCAGAAATGAAACCAAAAATTGTTTGGGGATACTGAAGAGTGCAAATTTATTTTGATGATTTAATAATTGCAGGAATAACTAAAGAGGATCATGACAGAAAGTTTTTGTAAGTATTAGAAAGAGTTAAAGTAAATAATGTCAAATTTAACTCTGCAAAGTTTCAATTTTAAGTTAAATATATTAGGTTAATAATTTCTGAAGCAGAAATTAAGGTAGATCAATCTTATGTGAAAGCAATAAATGAATTAGACAAGCTATTAAGCAAATCAGATGTAAGAAGATTTTTAGGTATGGTAATTTTTTTAAATCAAAATTCATTCCAAATGAATCAAAATAACGGCCCCTTTAACCCTCTATTTACTGACGGTACTTTAAAGTACCGTTTAAATCCGGCTGATATCTTTACAATATGACTAACAGTATTTGAAAAAAAAAAAACGAAGATCGCATTTCCAATAGAAAGCAGTAGATGTCAACTAATAAATTATGACTATTTTTCCTAACAGTATTTGAAAAAATACGAAGATAATATTTCCAATAGAAAGTAGTAGATGTCAACTAATAAATAACATTAATAATCTTTTATTATTAATTTAATTATACGATTTTAATTAGTAAAAAATTGTTTTTTTCTTTATCTTGGGTTTATTCTGTACCAAAACTTAACTATTGATTCAAAAACAAATTTGAAAAATTGATGGTAAAATAATTCAGTAAATAAAAAGTTAAGAGAGCAATTAAAAAGTAATATTGCTTTCATTTGGGCATGGGAATAAGATAAAGCTTTCAAAAAATAATAAAAAATTGATAAGTTCTGCCACTGTTCCATACATTTTTAATGATGCAAAAGAAATAACTCTACAGTGTAATAGTTTAAAAGATGGATTGGAAGCAAGTCTTTTGCAGAAAGATCACCTTGTTTCTTATGCTTCAGAATTACCTATGTAACAAAAAAAAAAAAAAAAAAAAAAAGGTAAAATTTCAATATGTCTACAAAAAAATGTTATTAAAATTACTGAAATATGAATAATTTTAATAACATTTTCTGTAAACATGAATTTATTATTAAGTACTTGCCAAGTAATCATACACTGATTACTCTGACCCGCCCGAAAGCATACGGATAAACTTGAATGACCGGACTGTCGCGACAACAACACTGGTGGGAACTGTGGTTGAGTCTAAGGGCCATCACTGGTCACGGTACAACCCTTCCCTAAGGAAGTACGTTCCGTCATCGATGGGAAGTAGTCACTCCCACCCTTTCGTATACTCTCAAGGGTGACGAGAACTAACCACAATACCGGCAGCTTCTCATAATCAATTGCGAGATCACCCTTCCCTCGAGAGAAGTACTTTCCAGGTAAAGATATGTATCTTGCAGATATACTGTCAAGGGCGTATCTTAAAGATGTTGTACATGATAATCCAGAAATATTATGTATTATTATTCCTTTGCTAAATATATTTGAATGAGTGCTTCTAGAATTAATGAATTTCAAAATGTTCTCAAGGATGATGAAAATTTAAATATACCTTCGAAAATTACTGTTAGGAGGGTTGTCCAGAAAAAAAAAAGTTCAGCAAAAGTCCAGTTTTCTTTTCAAAAATTCCAAATTGATCCACATCTTGTTGAAGCTCTTTTATTTTTAAATGATGAAATAGTTGTCATTAAAAAAATCAGGGCCTGAAATATTGTCTTTAATACATGAAGATTATCTAAGCATAGAAAAAAACAGCAGAGCACAAGAGATAATGCATTGACCAGGAATGCTAATAAAAGAACGTTGTCTCAATGCTAATAAAAGAATGTTTTTATTCGTATTTTCAAAATTGAAGTGCAACAAGTTGAAAGAATTTTTTAATGTAACAGAGATATTTTTATGAAGGACAGTTGGAAAAAATTATATTAATGCAAGCACAATAAATAAATAAATAAAAATGTCCAGTTACAAAGTTGTGAAGGGGAAAAAAATACCTATTAGTCTTTCAGCTTTAGTAATAAAATTCATATCGAATTTTTCAAGTTTCGATATGAAGATACTGAGTATAAACAGGAAGAAAAGAAAAACATAATGAAAAGTTGAAATTTTCAAATGAGGGCACAGTTAACAAACATTACAATGAATTTTAAACGAAGCCTTTCAGAAATATGGAAATAATTGTCAAAGAAAGATTTTCTGAAACAATCGTTGGTTACAAAATCAGGAAGAAGAAAATAAAAATTGCTGTAATTTTTAAAGGTAAAATTAATGTAAATATTCGACATTGAAATATTTTAATGACTCAAAAGACAAGGCTTTAATTTTGATTAAGAAAGAAGAAAGGTTACTTTGAATGATCATAACAATTGAGAATAAGCAGTATTCCTTTTATTTTTTCAGAACCTGGATTAAGATTCTCGCTCATGTCAATCCTACGTCCGGCAGTTCTCGTACTGTTAAAGCAATTATATTAAGTTTTTTTTTTTCCTATAGAAAATTCTTGAATTTTTTTTGTTTAGAAGTTGTGACGGAATGATATTTTAACATTGATTCTAATAATGGTATCATAAGACAACCTGAGCTTCTTGTGTATCGGGGGACAAAGAGATACAAATAACCCAGGGGCCATCAGTATAAAATATTAGTGTGTTTACATCATTTTTTAAAATAAAAATATCACGAAGGAGTCAAAATAAATTCTATGCTCCAAGCGCAATCTATCTTTATTAACCCAATGATGACGACTAGAGGGGAAGAGGTTATGCCCAGGATGCCTACCATCCTTCCTAAGCCGTTGTTTTTAGGGATCATTTGGACTGCGTTGGTCTGATGGTAAGGTCCTGGCTTTGGAATCAGAGGGTTTCAGGTTCGAATCCCATTCCACAAAAGGAACGTCGTGTAAACAAGTCTGGTGTCGTTAAATCCGTTGGCGCCAAACCGCTGGTATGATGTGGAAGTTTTCAGAGGGAGATGCCAGCTCAGATATCGTATTTGTCATCTAATCACGATTCAAAATTATGAAGTCCGTTACAAAATAATTCTAGTGTTGCTTTAAAGCGGGACGTTAACGTAACTATATTTTAAGGGTCATTTAAAACTGTTTATATAAACATATAAATGAAATACCATTTTATCATCGGTTTCAACATTTAAAGGGTAAAAATATTGTTAATTCAAATGCACTTGAAAAATTAAATTTTTATTGAAAAGCTGGCCTATAAGTAGCTTTATAGGTCAATTTTTAATAATAATATAAGGGGAAAAATACGCGCTAATACCAATTTCAGAAGAGAGTGCAGTTCTAATAATAATTTTTTCATTAAATTTTTATGATATATTGTTTGTTTGTATGTATGTATGATTGTGTATAATAAAGATGAATGCGTGTCTGTGTGTTGGTGCTCTATAGGCTAAGCCGTTTGACCTAGAGGTACCAAACTTCACACACATTTATACTACGAAAGGTGGAAATGCGATCTTTCAATCATTAGTTCGATTTTCAAAAACGTTTAATTATTTAAAAATTAAACGAAATTTTGGGGCATTTTTCGGCGATAACTATCGAAAATAAACAGTACGGAATTGATTTTAGCATTATCTAT
>JAPMOR010018079.1:764118-787236 GCA_026543865.1 Argiope aurantia | reverse complement strand
ATATATATATATATGTAATGATATTTTAAACTATTAATTTAGCCCATAGTAAAATATTGTCTTATTTCCTCATCTAGTTCCAATTTCGGTTTAAATAACTCCTTTGTAAAAATAATGCGTCATCGGTATTATGTATTAAATGAAAGTGATACTTCCGTTGCCCTTGTCAAAGGTCAACACATGCATTCCATTGGCTCGTGGCTGGAAATCCTATGTTATATAGGACTAGGGATAATTTGTTTCACGCTTTTTCTTACTTCTGCTTTTGTGCCGCGCTGTGGCGGACGTGCCTTGTCCGCGTCTCTGCTTGTAAACAATTATGCTTTCACGAAATGGATATTAAAATTAATTTTAAAATATACCATTCTCTACACGCATTGACTACAGGCAAGGGAATTATAGGAATCTTTTAAAAGAATTTGTTTAGATCAGCTATTTTTATCCCTTCACTCGAAGCGTGGGAACCGCTGACTAAAGCATTTTCATAGAGTTTTTATTGCATTAATTAAATAGAAAAAGTGGAATGGGATCAGGAAATAAGAGAAGGCTTTTTCATAGAGCTTTTGTTGCATTAATTAAATAGAAAAAGTGGAATAGGATTAGGAAATAAGAGAATATTTTAGAATGAAGTTAATATATATTGAATTGAGATAAAAATTAGGAAATTAATTAAGTTTAAATTAGATTTTAAAATATAATTAACATACAAACACATATATATACAATGGATAAAAAAAGATATTGGCAATTGCCTATAAATGATCATATTTTCTAACAAAGTGTGTTTACAAATTTTTTTTTAACATAACGATTACAGAAGGAGAAAAGACAAACAAATATAACAAAATTTTCATTTAAATATTTTTTTAGTCAAAATCTACGAGAAAATCCAAAATTTACATGATAAAAAAAGTATTGTCAAAATTATGAAATTGACAAAATTAGGAGCGAAAACAAAATCAGTATATGTTTAGTATATTGTATGGATACCTTCTGCATCTATAACAGCTTGTAATCTATTTCTCATAGAGGAAACTAAGGTCTTTGTTGTACTGTTGGGAATTTTGTGCCACTCTGGCAAGAGTAAACGTTTGAGGTCGTCTTTACTTGAAATTTTATGTTTCCTGATTTCTAGATCCAGCAGGTGCCATAAATTTTCAATTGGAATCATGTCAGGCGATTGAGGTGGGGTTTTTAACTGGCGAGGAGCATTGTAGAGTAGCCATTCACGGGTGAGATTCGCTGTATTTGGGTCATTGTCTTGTTGAAAAACGAATGATGTTCCCAAGTCAATATTTTGGGCACTGATTTTTAAGTTATGGCGCAAAATGTCAATGTATGTACGTGCTGTCATAATACCATCAATAAAATACAGGTTGCCAACTCCATTAGCTGCCATACAGCCACAAACTAAGACGCTGCCTCCACCATGTTTTACAGTAGCAGTTAAATGTTGCTCTTCCAATTCAGTATTTGGCCTCTTCCACACATATCGTCGTCCATTACTGCCGAAAATGTTAAACTTTGATTCATCGGAAAAAATAACTGTGTTCCAAAACTCTTCGGATAAATCAATGATTTTGCGAAATCTAACCTGTTTCTCCTATTTATTTGCGAGATGAATGGTTTCTTTCTAGCTGCCCTTCCATAATAACGTCCCTCGTGTAAAACATTCCGTACAGTCTGCACGCTGAAAGTCTTTTTCGAAGTGAAAGCAACATCTCTAGCTGGGGTGCACTTATTTTAGGGTTTTTCTTAACCTTGTTAATAATGGCACGTTTTTCTCTTGTAGAAAATATTCGAGGTCGTCCACTTCTAGTCTTATTTTCCATTGATCCTGTTTCCTTGAACTTTTTTACAACATTTCTGACAGTAAATAAACTGATATTCAACTGCACTCCTATAGCACGATAAGTTAAACCTTCATTTCTGAGCCTAATAATCATGTTTTTAACACTAACGTCCAACTCCTTCTATTTCGAAATCATTTTACTGCAGTAATCGCAAAATAATGCATAGACACTTTTGGAGTAGTTTTGCAGACTTTATACCGGTAGAGTTTCTTATCAATCGAAACACGTGACTTCAATGTAACAAAATTTGCATAGCAGTTAAAACTTCGCCAATATTTTTTTGACATGCAAATTTTCGATTTTGAAAGAAAAAATCGTAGAAAATGCAAATTAAAATAAAAGTTTTACTATTTTTATACACTCAAGAGCCAAAACATTATGACCACCTGAAAATAAGGAGTTGGCCCACCTTTGGCACGCAACACAGCTTCAACCCGCCATGGCATGGATGCCACAAGTCCTTTGTAGATTGCCGGAGACAGATTGTACCAAATGTTAAGTAACGGTCACACAAATCCGAGATATTGCGAATTGGGGGTCTTTGAACTCTGAGCTGCCGTCCCATGTCATCCCAAAGGTGTTCTATCGGATTGAGATCGGGTGAGTTAGGCGGCCAGGACATTAACTGGAATTCCGCATCATGTTCCCGGAACCACTCCAACACAATTTTAGCCTTGTGACAAGGGGCGTTGTCCTGTTCGAATATTCCATTTCCAGCTGGAAAAACAGAGGCCATGTAAGGGTGCAACTGGTCCACAATGATGTTCAGATACCCTGTAGCATTCATGGTATGATCTACCACAACCACGGGTCCCAGAGACGCCCAAGAGAACGTCTCCCAAAGCATAATACCGCCACCACCGGCCTGTGTATGACCTACTGCACATTGAGGGAGCAACTGTTCGCCTTCGAAGACGGCGTATCCTGACACGGCCATCGGCGTGATGCATGACAAACCGTGATTCATCTGACCAGGCAACTCTCTCCCACTGATAAATGAACCAGTCGCGATGCTCCGGGGCCCAGCGCAGACGCAGTTGACGATGACGCTTGGTCAGCAAAGGCACTTGAGTGGGACGTTTGCTGCGTAGCTCCATATCCAACAGTGCCCGCTGAACAGTGTGCTCCGATACTATTCTACTTGGCCCTGCATTGTATTGGGCTGTCAGCTGAGCCATTGTCTGGCTCCGGTTTTGCTTCACTATGCGAGACAGTCTCCGACGACCTTTTTCTTTGACAGCATGTGGACGTTCAACATCATGTCGTCTACTGCTGCTTTCACCGTCATTCATCCACTTCGCATAAGTACTAACAACTGTAGATCGCGCACAGCCCACGGGTCGTGCAGTTTCGGAAATACTTGTTCCGAGCCTTCGAGCCATTACAATCTGCTCTCTATCAGAGTCGCTTAGATCCGCAGCCTTTCCCATCACACACAGAAGTAAGTGAAAGAATGATTCTTCAGACTCTCCAGCAGCAGTTAAATACCACTTCCACCTGATCATGTGCCTTCCACGTCATCCAGGCGAGTTCATTGCAAAATGTAGGGGTGGTCATAATGTTTTGACTCTTGAGTGTATATCTAAGATGTCTTGTATTTAATTACGACAGCTAAAATTGCATAACATTTTATTTATTTGTCAATATGATTAAATTAAGGCAATTGCCAATACTTTTTTTTACCCACTGTGTATCGTCACACTGAAATAATGAAAAGTACCGTGACTGCATTTAAAAATATATTCAACATTTACTGAAATTAGAGAAAAATAAAATCACACGGAAATAAAATTGGCATTATTAAAATGCTAATTTTTTTTAAATTTTATAGTGGCTAGGAAATGTTTTGTGCGCGATTATATTGTGAAGTTATTGAGTGAAAGCGTTAAATTTTCAATTAAAATTTTGAAAAAAAAAATCTGTTATATTAAGTGTTTATAACAAAGAAATAACTAAGTGCCGAAATTAGTGAAAAATTAGTGAACGTTTTATAGAATATTTAAGTGATTGAAGCACATGACTTTTGCATCATGTATATTGAACGAAATTGATGGGTAATATCCAGCTTATCAACATTGTCATGTTATCAGAACGATGCAAGAATATTAAATTTCCTTAAGTACTATTCCGAATATTTACAGTACCTGCAAAAAGAAGAAGCGGGGAGGGGATACATTATATTTTATTTCTCTTTTTATGTGAGTGCAAATTTTACTACATGCCAATAATTGAAATTTCTTTGGTGATGAATCTAAACACATTCAGTAAATCTGATTTCAGTTTACTTCATAAAGTGTGGGAATTTATTTGTTATTTTCTAAATTACCGATTTCAGATATTTTTAAAATTTTCTTCTACATTAATGTTTTTGCATAGTTATACTTGTTATCTGCGAAGTTAATTCTGTTTCTTTTATATATTGAAAACGTTTTTCCATCCTTTTTCATCTGTTCTGTTTATCATCAATATAAAACGAATAGTTGAATTATTGCTTGAAAATCCTATTTTCGAAATTAAATTATAACAATGAAAAAATATTGAATTATGATGAAGTCGTCAAGAAAATCCGAGCAACAATCCTATATTTTTTATTATCATAAAAAAAAAAAAAAAAAAAAAAAAAAAAAAAGCAATTACATTCCTAATAATTCATTTTGATTAAAAGGACATTTCGAAATTTTTCATCCTTCTCACATAATAAATCATCTAAAATCATATCTAACCTTACAAGTAAGTTATGTCCGCTTTAGTACAACAAGTTAAAATAAACAAAACGAAAATAGAAGTGAGTTTCAATTTGTTAATTGTCATCATATATGAATTGAATTCATTATATAAATAAGAACAAAAATTGCAAATAAACAAAACATATAACAAAAATTTGACACAAAATTGCACAAAATTACCTAATTTGATATACAAAGTTAACAAGAAATAAGTTACCCACTTTAGAGGGATCTAAAATGCGTTCTAATGATTCAAATGAGATAAAATTTGAACTACAGATTATTAAGATGATGCGCTTTACATTTATATAAAAAAAAATTAGAACAAAAATTTATCGTTAGTTGGCGTAATACGCACAAACCATTTAATATGGTTTATAATTGTTAAATAAAGTAAAATTAAAATTGTTTAATAGGTCTTTCTTCATTTTCAACAATATGCTCTAATCGGAGAACGGTATTTTCTATTGATGACCGCAGTGAGTCTGCCGGAATATTAAGAATATGGCGCCGAATGTTGTCCTTCAGATCTGGTAGAGATGATGTTCTTTGACGGTAGATATTGTCCTTTAAATAACCCCACAACCAAAAGCCGCAAGAGGTGATTTCCAGTGAGCGAGGAGGCCATGCTATTGGGAAATAACGGCTGATAACTCGTGCTTCTGTAAAATGCTGTATTAACAATCGCTTTACATGACGATCAATATGAGGTAGTGCACCATCCTGCATGAAATTGGTCTTGAAGGCATCCACGCTGTAGAAAAGTTGGCATTACAAAATCCCTCAGCATATCATGATACCATTACACTGTGACGGAATAGGTTTGGATTCTATTTGAAGTAATCTCTTCAAAGAAATACGGTTCAATGATAAAGGTAGCTGTATAACCACCCCATACTGTCACTTTTTCAGGATGTAAGGGTTGTTCTTGGATAACGTGAGAGTTTTCCTCTGTCCAAATTCTGTATCCACAGAATGTTCCATGGGGAAGTTGTGTCAACTACCATTCGAGAAAGGAATTGAAGTACAAAAGTTTTGCGGAAATACAAAAGATTTTTTTTTTTGCAAGCCTCCGTCTTGCAACAGGTGCATAGACTTGATTTTGTATGGACAAAATGCAAAATCTGCCGTACGATTTTTCGTACAGTTGAATACGGCATATCCAAAACACGGGAAACAACTGGCAAACTCACACTATTATGCGGCGACTGACCACGGTCGCAACATTTTCAACGCTGGAAGACGGGATTTTTTTTTCATCCTTTACCTGAAATTTTTTTTTCAAATTTCTGCATCTTCTTGCGTAGGACACCTGGAGACATTGGTCCTCTTCGTATCTGCTTCATACGATGAAATTCCTTTAGAACTGCAACGGAGTTCTGTTGGTTCTAGTAGAACAATTTCACCAGTAGTGCTTTTTCTTGCAACATAGGCATGACGAACAAAGAAGAAACTAATGTTCGTGCAGAATTCGCCTTCTTTTTACCCAAAGAAAAATGGTAATAGACATGCGCTATAATGCAAATTATGTTTCACATTTTCAATATATGCAAATAAATACCGTTTGCGTTACAGCGCCATCTACTGGTGAATTTTTTCACTAAATTTTGTAATTAATAAATATATAGCGCATTATTTGAATAATCTGTCGTTCAAATTTTATTTTATTATTTGGACCAATAGAACGCATTTCAGAGCCCTCTGAAGTGAGTAGCTTATTTCTTACTAATCCTGTATTTTAAGTCATTGCGTTTTTGAATTATCGCAATAACATGTTTCTGAAAGTACAAATCTACAGACAGTCAGCCTGTTTTTGATTTTTTCTCAAAATTGGACAGGTGTCTACATTATAGATGTTAAATCTGCTTACCGAATCTTATCTATCTAGTTCTCTTCTTATCTTCTAGTTCTCTATCGCGTTAATTTAAGTTCGAACAGCCAGACAAATAAACTTACTCTGTACAGATTTTTACTCAAAATTTGATAGAAATCTGAAAATTTGGTGTAAAGACCGTATAATAAATGTCAACCGCCTACCTCAAAACATTTATGTTATCTTTGTTACAGACAGACAGACGGACATTTTCTAAAAATGTGTTTTTCGATCTCTGGGAGGTCTAAAACGTTGGGATTCGTCAAAATCTCGAGTTCAGATTTTTTGACGAGTATTATACTTTCTCTCTACTACGTATGCGAGAAAGTAAAAATTAAATGAAAATTAACAAATATATTGCGAAGTCTAACGGAATTATAAAGAGAAGGCGTGGAAATTTAAGGAATGCTAACTACGAAAATATCTCAGTCGATTTTTTTATTCCATCTTTTGAGATTTGAAGTGTTTAATGAACTAATGAAAATTATCTGAATTTCATTTATGTTTTTCCCCCTTAAAATTGCGCAGAATATTTTTCAGAAATTATGTGGTTCATTATCGTTCTAGATACTAGGTATAAACATTTCTATTTACATTTGATCACATTAACAAGGGCGGAGTTTTTTTTTTGTTTTGCTTTGTATTATTTTACAAGAATCGCCACGGAATGTTTGCAAAATCTGCGTGGAACTTGAACAGACTATAAAACCAATATACAGAATGCCAACTTCAGAAAAGAAGTTCAGAAATTATTGAGCTCAATGAAAATAGAAATTTACCGATATCTGAATTTGTTAGACGGCAATTTGGTTAAAAAGGAAATGTCTGCATTAAATGAAAATCATATCAGTAATTTTGAATTTCCATCAGATACAATAAAATGTTTATTACATCAGATACTACTAACAATTTCTGAGATTGCTGTCAACGGGAGAATTAAAATTGTTGACAACATTTAAATTATTAATTTCTAAAATATAAGGAGAATTGTCTTTTAGAATTAGAAAAATAAACTTTTAAGAAAATAGTTTAACTATAAGGAGAATTAATACATTTCATAAAGAACTTTTGATAACAAATTTCTGCACTTCAGTACACACACACACACTCGCACTCACTCACTCACTCACACACACACACATACACACACACAAAGAGAGAGAGAGACATTATTCAATTAAACAGAATGTCTCTATAGTTAAAATAGTTATAATATCTAAAATTCGGGAAGAATTTACTATGAATGTCTTTGAAATTAGTCATAAATTAGCAATGAACAATTTTGCTTTTCATCCTTAAGGCAGTTACATTTTCTTTATCATTTAATCATAAAACATAATTAAGATTTTGCGTATAATTAAATATTTCTTATTAATAAAAATAAAAAATGGGCTGCTTTTTTCAAAAATTATTTATTTGCATTATGAATTGCTACATTCGCTTAGTGGCATAAATTAACACGCAATAAAAAGGCCCTCATATTTATTTTTACAGCTTTATTTGAAAATTAACTACAATATTACATTCTTACAAACATCAAATAAATCAAGATTCCAAAGAAAGCCTAATAGCCAATAGATTATCGAAAATGTGCAAAGGTACTGGGATTATAATTAATATTTTTAGCCCTATCACGTCGTTTTATTTTTTAAAAAAATGTAAAATATATGAAAAAATATTGTGTTTTCGGGTGGCCTCTGTATATGCTTATGATCATGGTGTTAATAGTATAAAATAGTTACATCGTGGTGATAATAGTATAAAATAGTTAAATGATACTACTAAAATGAGTGGCAGCACAAATATAAATTACAGTGAAATCTACACGGTGCATTATTAAATGAAGACAACAGTTTTCGAATCCAAATACATTTTAAAATAACTGATAGTAGGTGAATCAAAAAATAAATTAATGATTCTTATAAATTATGTGTAAATGAAATATCAATACACTCTTTCCCATTGATAATTTCGATCCAGAACAGGTAAAAAAAAAAACACTTTTTAAGCCATCCGAAAGTAAACTTGCGGTTCCACTTATCTGCTAGAGAAGATCCTTATTCTTGTTTTGTCTTTTTAACAATCAATTTCGTCACTGCACATGGGATAATAGAATTGCAAATTTTATTACAAGAGAATAAACAAATAAATTGTGTACGGGTGGGAGATCGTAGAGATTTAATAAACAATATCCACAAGTTCCTGTTCACAGTTATAATTAGTTCTCCAGATCTGTGATAGTAGTAAATTTAATCATCCTGATAGGTATATCTAGTGAAATTCATACATGATAAAACAATATGTCTTCTTTTGATCAAAAGAATCCAAGGTAGCTACCGAGCTTAAAATCTGACATAGTTCCTATATATAGTGACAGATTGTCTCTCTGAAAGACTTTTAGCGGGAAAGATGTATTTCGCTGACAAGGATATCTTCAGTAATTAATAATTAACTACTAAATCTCATACCGATCAATCTGTTATTCAGTACTTGATTAAGAGCATAGCCAAGCCATGCCATAACTCAAGCGAAGTCATAATAAAAACAAAACGAAACAAAAACCTTTTATAATTTTAATGAAGTCCGAAAGAGACACATTTTATTGTTTCAAATCAATTATTTCAGACAATTTTAGGTCTGCTACACTTAATCACGTTTAACTTTTAAATTAGATATTAGTAAACCGTAAGTGAACAAACTGCCTACAACAGATGGTAGAAAATTACGTTTAAAATCAATTATTCCACATGCTGATAAGTAAATTACGGCCTTTTTCTCAATTCTGTACAGAAGGAACACATCTTTTACTCCTTTGAAATAACTGAATTGGTGTTTATCAATGAATGATCCAATCCTCACCTTCATCTCCATAGCTTGGTCTGAAATTTTACAGCAAAAGTAGGCTAGTGCAAATAAGATGGCGGTGCCTGTGACAGTACAGCTACATAATTCTACCATGTGATGAGCCGCGATGTCCAGCTGCAAGCCAGCCGACAAAACGGTAAACAAATTCAAAAAGCAGATTAATAAGAGCAAAAACAATGGGAAGGACAAAGAATCTTGAAGGACACGAAATTTTTCTTCCATGATGCTGTAATCTTCCAAAATTCTATTGTACATTAAAGACGCATCCGTTGTATGTACTGTACTTAAGCTTTTCTTCATCCGAAAGAGAATGTATCCATAATTATGGACTAGTAAGCATACTGACAAGGTGAAGAGACATGGGAATCCTGCACAATTTGCAAAGTACGTATAAGAACAGATGAAATGTACAGCTGCTCTATAATTTTTGTTATAAATGTCATATCCATAGATCCATAAACTCGCTACATCTTCTGCTTCGTAAGCAAGATAAGCATAAACAGCTGCTAGAGCCATAGGGAAGGAAAAAATAAGGACTAAAATTAAATTAGTAACTTGCATGCATTTTCGGCTAAGATGTTGTCGCAGCATTTTAGGACAAGATTTATTAGATTTCAAAAATGGTTGTAAGTTTTTCTTATGAAATATAAAGACAAACCACAAAATTGTTAATAAAATATTTGTAAGCATATATGTAAATCCCAGTTTCATATCGAGATCAAAACTAAAGACATATTGTTTGAATAATGAAGATATAGAAAATAGATAAATGGAAAAGAAGGGAAACGTAATTATTGAGAAGTAGATGCAAAACTGTATAAAAGTCAAATTCGTTTTCAGGTTCTTGTTTGTAAGTAGGAGAATTGTCCAAAGAGGAAGATGCTTTAATTTTGATTCTGTTGCACTTTTTCTGTATATCATAGTTCATAATACATGTATTACATGGAATTGTGACTTTGTTCTTCTTTTTTTTCAGTAAAATAGCAAAATATACTTGAAATAATAGTGAAGAATCTATTATCGAAGGAACTATTTAGGATTTTAACATAGTTTTAATCTTCTATTTCCTCAAATTCTTTTATATTGAAAAATATTTCTTATTTTATTTCAGAAAATAATATTTCCCAAATTTTTTCATATCAGATTTGAAAAAAAATGAATTATAACAATTCTTTTTATGTATTCAGTTATAAGCTAAATTCTTATGCTTCTTTTATCTGTAAAATTCATAGACATTTCCGACAAATTACTCATAAGATTCAAACAAAAAGGTTAAATATAATTTCAAAAAGTAAAATTAATTTTTAAATTTTTGACAATTGTTTTCGTTAGGTAAAATACTGCATTTTATTTGACAGTACTTCGGATTGAAAGAAATTCAAATAAAAATCTCTCGCAAAACTGGACAAAGATAAACTAGTAGCGACGTTGTTAAAAAAATAGCCCTCAAGAGAATGAATGTCACATGATATGTAATAATTACAAATAAATTTATAAAATGCTGATACTGGAAATTCCTTCAAATTATGTGTTCCAATAGAAGGTCAACCAGATAATTTTTAAAAGCAGAGTTCGTTCTGAATATACAACAAATATTCCTTTAAATTATATTATTTCAAGGCAGAAATTGTTATTAAACAGAACAGAAAAACAACCATTTTAGGTTTAGTAAGAAAGTTTGTTCAAAACCAATTCGATTTCAGTAAAAATAGCATTCAACGTTAAAAATAAAATACTTATTCATATAAAATATTCAGTACTTAGTTCGTTAATGCAGAAATTGTTAATAGATGGTAATTCTTGAGTTTAAATGAATAATCTCATATCATATATGAAAAATGTTGAAAACGACAAACATCGATAAGAATTAGTTAGTAATACATCCTTTCTTAAATTAAAACATTCTCTCCAATCATATGATTTGTATGATGAAATGTTTATAAATTCATTAGCGGCAAAGAATTTCAAAAATCAATAGCACACAAAGAAAGCAGTTTTTAAATTTAGTAGTATGATCTTTTCGTTTTACAGAGATATGATAGTTTAATTAAATACGGTAACTGCCACTGAAAAATTAATACCATAAATTCTAATCTGCCTAATAATTTAAAGTCATGGAATGATGAGGTTTATTCAATTTAAATGAGCAATTCAGATTCACAGAAATAAGGATCACTAAATATTTTCAATTAGTTTCATAAATATATATATATTCTCAGTTAAGATGCATTTAACTTCTTATATAACAGATTTTATTCTATAGAAGATAGATTTCAATAGATTAAAAAAAGAGTTCTGCTAAAATAGTTTTTTTAATTCATTATTTCAAATCGTACTCACCATATATTCATTTATAACGAAGAAATGAACTACAATTTCATGAACTATACGGAAAGAAATGTAGAGAGCATACAAGGCTCATAAAGTCGATTATTTATATCAGAACACCACAGAATATGATCAGTTAGGCTTTCTAAGAATGCTGACAAATAAAGTGCATCTGAAGCGTATCCAATCATTTCATTAAATGAAAGAAAGAATTCAACAAAAGAATGATTGACAGAACTTCATTTCAGATACGAATACAATAAAGAAATGATTTTCGAAAAGTTAATGCACAGGTACAAAAACGATAAGAATAAAATGTATAATAATAAGAAAAAATATATATTTTTTAATATTTATATATAATAAAGTCCTGAGACTAAACAATGCATAGTTTATAAAAAATCTAACAAATGAAGTTGTTTATCTCACGGAGAGTTGTGGCTTATTTTATACTATCACAAATACTGTTAGAATTAAAAAAAACCAAAAGAATACAAGTAAAGATACGATATAAATTATAAATAAAATAAATTTATTTTGCTGTCTAACATTTCAAAATTTAACTGCAGATATAGGTTAAATCCGTAAATAAAATTCTTAAATTTTAAAGCCTTTCGAAGATTCATATGCCTTAGGTTATTATAATTAGTTAGTTTGATTTTTTAAAATCAGAATTTAGTTAAAAATTTTGAATATTCAAATAAGTTCTTTTTGTTGCATGCAGCAATTATTTTTCTTTATATTGATAGAGGCATTGATAGTCTATTTCGTTAAATGTTAGTTTACTTTTACTTGTATTCTGGATTTCCAAACTAGAAATTGGAAAATAAAAAAAAATATTTGAAGTTTACTGAAAATATTTTTAGATCGATTTTATGTGATAGCATTATGTTCTAGTTCAATTTAATAAATTGGATTAAATGAAATTAAAAATTATCGTTATTTTTTTTCAAGACTTAAACACAATAAATTTTTAATTAACCATTAATTTATTTCACAAAGAATTAATTTTCATACATTCACTCTCAGTCTTTTTCTTGTGTTAGTTACAGTAGGATCGTACTTTATTCCATAATAAAGCACGTTAGCTCCGTAACGTTGTTCGATATTCTGAATACTGCACAATATTGATAAGCTGATCTGGGTATTTTATCGAATTAATTAAAAACTAATTTCATAAATTCCTAAAGTTTTGATTATGAAATCATTAGGTATAATACATAATGATTTGTGTTTTACATATCTAATATCATCTATTATTTTCATTCCTTATTTATTTTATAAAACTTGCAATTTCCAAAGGTTGTTGACTACTATTGAGATTTATGTAGGTGAACTACGCATCAGAACTTCCTAATAACCAATTTACAGACCAGAATCCTATGTGTGATCGTTTCTTTCAAATCTGGTTTTATGCTTTTACTGAGCGGGATACGAAGTTTAGATACAATAAATTATATTAGTTATATCAATGTCAAGTTTGAAAACAACACTAGGGCTACTTTGAGGCGGACATAACTTTGAATCCCGGTTAGATGACGAGGGTGATACCTGAAGTGATATCTCTTCTACACGACGTCAGATTTAATGTATATATAAGACGGATCATTCGTGGAATCGGTTGGTAGTGGTTCAGCGAACTTAGAGTCCTTTAACTCAAATGCTAAGACCTTACCACTAAGTCCATCACGGGCCATTTCTTCAAATTAGATTCGTCTAATACCACATATTCTAACGTCATATACGGCAACTCGATAAAGCCAAACTATAGCTTATTTCTAAGTAAGCTTTCAAGTTTAATGTTCATCCTTGAGGCTTTGGAAATGGCTTCTTTAACCCTTTAAAAGGCCATTTTTTTCTAGTCATATTATGTTAAAATATTTTTAGGCTTGAAATTAGAATAAGAAAAGGGATTCATTTAGCTTATTAGATAAATTTAATTTGATTAATTAATTAATTTGGTTAATTAATAATTAAGTGACAAACCAAGACACATCAATTTGTGTGAGATAAAGAACTAAAGCATCTAAGTTTCTGTCTTTCTAAAAAAATTTGTCAGGACTTATGGCAACCTACATAATTTCATACAAAGATTGATAAATTTGGTGGGAAGCAAACCCACGGTCTTAGAAAGGGTTAATATATTTAGGTATATAAAAAGAAAAAAATCAGTGAGTCCTTAAACATTATTAGATATTGTAGCAGTTGCATTACTCTTATCTTCTCTTTTGGATACTAGATGGCGATGTCTGATTAGGCCATCCCATAGTGCATTACGATTGTAATTAGAATGAGTTGTGATGCTGAACTGTGAAGCCGCGCGCGTGAATGTCTTGTCTTTGTGCTTGTTTAGTGTGTGAATGTGATTATTATACTCTGTTTCACCCCAACTTGGCAGTATTGTAAAAGGCAGAAAATGTGACGCTCCGCGCTGGGAAAGAGTTCCCCATCCATTTTGACTTTAAAATAACTAAAATGCGCTGAAATTTATCAAATTATATCATAAATTACAGAAATCCTTTTTTTATCACCATGTATTTAAAATTATTCTCAAGTTAAAAATGCTTAGCTGTTAAATATTTTATAAATAAAACGAACGAATAAAACAAAAAGATTGACATAATGAATTCCACTTTGGCTAGAACCGGTCTCCAAGGTCAAATATTTGGCGCGCTTCTCTAGTACGCCCCCGCCAGCTTTGCTCCGTTTAGTTCTCAACCGTTATTATCATCACACATACTTTTTTTGCTCTCGCTTTTTTATCAGCTATTTTTTTGATATTTTTAATCACATTCATTTTCGATTGTTGATATTTTTTCAAGTCGTCATTTCTAAAATGTCCGAAAAAGTTGTTATCACCGACTACGCTCTATACACCTTCAAGACGAGGGAAACCAATAAAAAGTGCAGCACGTAGAAACATATTAAATGTTTATTCTCGACTCCGAGAAGAAAACCCTCAAGATTCTATCAATCAAATCGTTGACAAAGTTTCGCATCTTACGGACGTTTCGCAAAGAACAGTTTTCCGTTTGAAAAAAGAAAAAAAGGCATCCAGTCCTTTAAGTACCCCTGGAAAGAAGCGACCAGGCTTAGAAGGTAAACAATCAAGACTTATAAAATATGATGACTTTACCTTATCCTGCATTCGACGAAAAATCCATGCATTTTTTCGTAGAAATGAGATCCCAACATTAGATAAAGTTTTTAAAGATGTGAACGATGATAGAGATATCTTTTCGAAAAACATCAGCAGAACAACGCTTTATAGAATATTGAAAGACTTGGGATTTTCTTTTGAAAAACGAAAAAGACAGGCGTTACTTCTAGAGAGACAAGATATTATTTTGTGGCGGCGGAATTATTTGAGAAAAATTGCTCATTATAAGAAACAAAACACGCCCATTTATTATCTTGATGAGACATGGGTAAATGAAGGCCATTCTCAGAGTCGAGTATGGCAAGATACAAAAATTAAAAGTAGCTACGAAGCCTCCTCTTTAAATTTAACAGTAGGTTTGTCGGCACCAAAAGGAAAAGGAAGAAGACTCATTATTACACATATTGTAAGCGAAGAAGGTTTCGTCCGTGATGCGGCTGAGATTTTTATTGGGAAAAAAGTGGTGACTATCATGACGAGATGATTGGTGATCATTTTGAAAAATGGCTAGAAAGTGTTCTTCTAAATAGAAGAAAAACAGCGTAATCGTAATGGACAATGCTTCTTATCATTCAGTAAAATGGAGAAAATTCCTACAACTTCTTGGACTAAAAAGTCTATTCAAGAATGGTTATCCCAAAAGCATATTACATGGGATAAAGACATGATTAAAATCGAACTTTTGCAGAAAGTTTCTGAAGTGAAACATTTCTATGATATATATAGAGTAGAAGCTATTGCAGAAAAATATGGACATACAATTTTGAGATTGTCACCTTACCACAGCGAGTTAAATCCTATTGAGATGATTTGGAGCCAAATTAAAGGACATGTTGCACGCGAAAATAAGACTTTTAAGCTGAATGATGTAAAGGAGCTCGTAATCCAAGCAATACAAAAAGTAACAATTGACAATTGGTGAAAATGCATTAACCATGTAACAACTAAAGAGAAAGAAATGTGGAAAATTGACGGACTTGTAGAGGAAGTATGCGAAAACCAAAATTTAATAATTTCCATGAACACTGATTCAAGTGACAGTGAGGCAGAACTAATGAGTGCTGATGATTTTTGATGTCTCATTTATAATGCATATTATATTTAATATATTTTTAAAATGTGCTGAATAACTTTAGTAAGTATGTTTTTTTTTATTCTCATAAAATAACTTATTTCTTTTGATATTCTCAATTACTTCGAATTTTAATCTATTTACGATATTCTGAATATTGAGCGTATTTATATATTTGTAAATACTTGATTTTCTGGATTAAATTAATAATGTTTGATTTTTAAATTTGATTTTCATGAATATATATATATATAAATAAATTCGAAAATTTAAATTTTTTAAATTTCTTCCTTTTGTTAATTTTTAGACTTTACTGAAATATTTGTGAAAAATCTCATTTTAACATTATTTTTTACTATGCACTGCATATTGTTTCATCGCAAATAATGTCATACATTGTTATTAATGCAAGGCTTATTACTCAAAACCATTATTATACTTTGTTTAACAGTTCTAAACTTCAATCTCTGATAAATAAGCTTGTTGATAAAGAGTATTCATTTAAGAAATAAAAACTTTAGCCACTCTCACTTATGCATTGCTTTCAATTATAAGGGATTTTAATTAGTTATTCAATCGCGTATAAATAAGTATAAACTTAAAATGAAATTATTTTAATAAATCAGTAAAGTTATATACCAATAATATTGAACAAAATAATGAAAATAAGGTAAGAATTAATTCTGATTTAAAATGACAATCTAATAAAGTTAATAAATTATTTGGCGAAAAATTTGGGAGATCAAGTTTCGCCTAGCGATCTACATTTCTTGTAACTTTGTATTTTAAAGTAACCCAGTTCCCTTGACAATGACTGGGGTTCGGCATGTGTAGAATATACACTACTGCCAAGTTGGGGTGAAACGGAGTATAAAAGAAATGTTCCTAAAAACATTCATCCTGTTGCTTCCTGCATGGATCATAATGATCTACATACCACCACACTGGCACCCAACGTAAAAGAATTTCTGATGAAACGGAAGTTAAGTCGCCCCGACGATCGCAAGAAAATTTTTCCGCGCGCAGCAAATTATGAAACGTGTCGTCTCGACACAAGTTATAATTATTCTCATCCCGAGAACGTATCGTCCTGACAAATGTGATTATTCTCATCCCGAGAACGTGTCGTCCTGACAAATGTGATTATTCTCATCCCGAGAACGTGTCATCCTGACACATGTGATTATTCTCATCCCGAGAACTGTCCATCATTGTGTTCCAGACATCAGTCCTCAAAACTGAATCAGCATCTGCCATCTTCGCTTCGTTGATGTCCTAAGGAGTATTCCAGTATTCAGTTTTAAACCCTACTCGTATGGGACGTCGACCCCTGTACTGAGTATAATTTTGTTTGAATACACCAAAATTCTTCGTCTTTTGTGAAAGGTTTTCATACTATTTAATAATTTCTAAGTTAATTCTGTTTTTATAGCCTATTCATCGTTGCTAGTTTACATATTGAAATATCTGTATTGTTTTGTTATTTGATCTCAGTCATTGAAAGTGCGTAATAATATATCTTTTAAATATTAAGGTATTCTATATAGTGAATTTCAAGTTGTTGTATTTCTGTATTTTAATTAAGCACGAAGTAATTTATCGTACTTGATACATTTCTTGGTTCGTAGGTTTGCGAACCGAAACCAAAGCTGTCCTCGTTCTCTGATACCATTTTATGTGTCCTTGAGTGACACGCCAAGTCTCATTAAATATTCATAAGCTCAATCGCTCTCTGATTAATCTAAACAAGTATTGAATATGTTCTCTTTTTTCAGTTGTATGGTATTTTGGTATTAAGATAAACTGTTCTGATAGATTTATAATTATTTTTTTTCAGAGTAACGATTCAGCATATACCATCTTTTAATCGTATAAAATGTGCAATTTTATTTCTGATTCTCAGAATGTTATTTTTATGGTTAAGAATTCTTAAATCTAATTCTTTTTCCGTTCTTAAGCAAATTTAATAGCAATTATTTGCTATATCTGCTTTTCTTTTATTAAATGTGTATATATACTTGCAGTTAAAATTAACAATTGAAATCATTTGAATTTAATTTCTGTCTTTATGAAATGCTTCTTCTAAAATATAAAGTTTTTGAATATAAATACTTTTTTCCATTGCTGAAAATATATTTATCTCCTAACTGAATATTATAATTATTTTGCATTCTTTTTAAAAAAAGGGAGATTTAAATCATTTGTATTCTACCTACTTTACAGATTTTTTTTTTTTTTTTGTACATTCAAAAGAGAGGGTAAGTGTGTAACTGATCCGTCATATTCAAGTTTTCTTGTTTAACTTCCTGTCTCGTTTCAATAATTAAAAATGGCTTTTATGTCTAAGGGGAAAATATCCAAAATCACACCACCTCGCCGGGGCGGTCTTCGTTGGTGTAGGGGGAGGATGTAGCAGTTGCATTACAATTCAAATTCTGTCTCCTTGCCGGGACGTCGTCGGATCCAGAGGGGAGGATGTAATAGTTGCATTACTTTTATCTTCTCTTTTGGATACTAGATGGCGATGCCTGATTAGGCCATCCCATAGTGCATTACGATTGTAATTAGAATGAGCTGTGATGCTAAACTGTGAAGCCGCGCGCGTGAATGTCTTGTGTTTGTGCTTGATTAGTGTGTGAATGTGATTATTAAAAGAAATGTTCCTAAAAACGTTAATCCTGTTGCTTCCTGCATGGATCATAATAATCTACATAGAATCACAATATTATAATTACTATTATCACAGGAAAAATGTAATTGGAGTGTAAAAGAAATAAATATCGATGATAATTAGCCAGTGAAGCAAATAATTTTGGAGAATTCACAAGATTTTCAGATCATAATCGAATACTTCTTTCGATACTTTTGTTATCCATGGAAAATTAACTATCTCTAGTATGTTTTATCCATTGAATTATATAATTGAAATAATACTATTTTGAAACAAATATACGATTACTTCTAAATATTATATAATTTTGAGAAATTTTGACAATTTAAAATATTTAATCCCAGTTATTTCAAAATAAAACAAAAAAATGCATTCTGTTTCAAAAAATCGGAAATTTTGATAAGTTCGAATATTTAATCCCACTCATTTTAAAATTTTTTAAAAAATATCTTATTTCTAAACATACAGAGTGGCAGATAAAATGTGGAAGCTTTTTGGAGAAAAAATATTTAACAAGTTTTTTAATGGTTCAGAACTCTATTTTTTTCACATAATAACAAAAAATTATTTATTTATAAAAAATAGATTAATCAAAATATAATGCAGTAAAATTATTTATTTATGATTGTTTAATATGAATTATACCAATAATTAAAAAACTTCAGAAAGTATCCAACTTTATGCTTCAAACAAAAATGATAAATATCAAACTAAAATAAAACTAATGTCAAAAGTGCAATGAAAAAAAAAAGCTTTATAATAAAGTTTTATTTATAAGGCTCCCTTTATAAAGGAGGAAAAATATCTGAGAAAAGTTCCATTCTAACTGTGTCACATCTACAATGAAGCATTAAAATACCGAGTAGCTAGAATTGCAAAATATGAAAATAATGGACAAAATTTGCATGATTACCATATAAATACCATGTATCAAACTAAACAGAATTTTTTATAAGTAATTATTTTCAAAGTAGTGAGGCATAAAAAGAGTGCCCACTTAAATCCTTTGCACCAAATTAATTTCTGAACCGCAGCATCAACAACCATGAAAGCTGTGTCTTTAGGTATAATAAAAAGGCTATGCACAATGTGATGACGCCGGATACAGCACCTCCTGGTGAAAATCTCTCATTCAAATCTCAAAAATGTTACAAGATAGAAGCGAAATGTCAATAATGCAGCTGTAGGGCGTTTTTGATTTATTACATGACACGTGGTGCAAATAAATACCAAAAAACATTTGCAAAATGTAAGTTTTTTTAAAAATTTTTTTTAACAATTTTCGAAATTGTGATGTTACAACACATGTTAAAAAACAACTGTTATGGCAAGATAGCTTTACTTCAGTATTCAAACACATATGCTTGATGTTTGAGTTATTGTTCATGATAACGTTTTATAACTTTGAAAGCGACATTTTTCTTTTATCTTATACCATTTTTGTGGGAGGTGCGTTAACGTCTAAGTTTCTCACCACATGACTCATCGCGGATAGCATAACTGTTTTGATACTCAATATTTCCATAACTATAGATGCAGTAATTAAAAAATTAAGGTTGAGTGTATAAGAGATTTAAGTGTGCATTCTGTATACGTACGCATAGAGATAAAAACCCAGGTCATGTTAAAAAGTAATTTAAGTACTTCAATCTTGGAAAGTGAGATCTGCCAAAAACAGAACATAACTTTAATTTATTTCCTTACATACTGCATCTAGACATGTACTTCAAAGTTTCGTTAAATAAAGTGGACAACTGTAAGAAAACATTTTGACTTCTATGCAAAATTGTTGATAAAATGTTTAAAAGTCAAATTCAATTAGTAAAATGTTCCTCTTACGCTCATCTAAATAAATTTGCGCCTAGTAGGAAAATAAAGTTTCACTCTGCCAGCTTAAATTTTGCAGAGAGATGCTTATTTCTAACCTTAAAAGACTTATTACAAATATAGATGAAGATATTTATTGTTGAAATGAAATTTCATTGAATACAGAAAAACCACGAAATGGGAATGTTTTATAGTACGTACATCGTCCAATTGTTAAAAAACGGGGAAAACAAAATCCTGCATATTGTTTAGTTTAAAGAATGACATAATAAATAGGCATCAAAAATCTATATTTTAACAATTTTTTAAAAATATTTTACCCTATTTTAATTGAATAAGAGTTAACAAACGAAGCATTGGTTTTTGATTAAGCCTTTTTAAGAACTTATTATAATATGTTAATTATTCCTGAATTATACATTGAAAAACTGATCAAACATTAATGTAAGGCATGAATAAGATATCTAAGTCAACAAATTTGTCTTTTAATCTATCTGCAATTTTTTTTAGACAACAGACTAAAATTTTAATGTGCATACAAGAATTTAAGAGGAATATTTTACAAACTGACACTTGTTGACATACATAAAAGTTAATTAAAAAAAAAACTTTTTACCAATCTCTACATAAGCTAAATCATTTTTACACAATTAATCATTTTAAATACTGTAATTTCATAATTGGAAGTATATGTCTAGATGCAAAAGATAATAAATGCATGTTGAACATTTTTGGGGGGACATTTCAGAGCCAGCCATCTGGGGAGTTCAGCAGATGCTATGCACTGGGACTCCACAATTGAAGGGTGTCAACATGATCAAGAACTAAAATAATGTTCTGAACAATAATAGTGCTTCATACATACTAAAAGTATATACACTTGCTTATTTCCATGTGACTGGTTGAGCGTCTTCTAATGCTGTTCGGAAATTACGACCTGAACAAAATTAAAGACAATATAAAAGCAGCCATGCTATAGAATCCAAATGGATTGTATTCCTGATATTTTCAAAAAAGGAATGAACTTCAATCATTCTTAGGCATGTAGAGAAAAGATTAAATGTAAATGAATCATTTATAAGGTTTATTGAAATAACTGTGATTGGAGAAAGACTAGCAAAAACTACTGAAAAGATTAAGTGAGCTTGCTTGATTTAGATATTATGAATTATAAAGGGCAGGCAAATGCCAATGTAGTAGCGACATGAAAAGGAAATAAATATAAAGGTGTACAATTTAGAATAGTTGCTCGAAACCCTCATGCAATTTATATGCTTTGCCTATTATAAACATATACATACATTCATGTTTTAATTTATTAATTTGTGATATCGCTTCCAGTAATATATTTATTGCAAAATTTTTTGCGGTGATACTGCAACATTTATAATGCTCACTTTCTGCATCTGCAAAAAGATGAGAAAGCCTACAAAAGTATCTAAACATTATTGAAATCATTATGCAACACTTGTTGGGCAACCAAAATAGATTTGGTTAAAGCAGTGTATACACAGTTTGAACATACTTGTAATGCCCTAGAAGAATTTATTGATGTCAGAACCAAATAATACAATGGTGTACAAAGCTAAAAGTCTATTTGATTCAATACAAGTAATGCTATTTATTTTATATTTAATAGTATGATTTACAATAGTTTCTTAAATTAACATCATTAATAAACTATTTCAAGTAAAAACAATTGTTCTTGACTCAGTTTTGAATTTAGTCAATAAAATTTAAACTGAAATCTAAAATTTAAAGACAAATTGTAACACATTTTTAGACAAAGCAAAAATATTAGAATGTAATTTGAATGGTTCAGAACATTTTCTTGAAAAACAAATTTTAAAAAGAAAATATTATGGAATAGAAGAAGATTAAGTTACAGAAAGCTGGTATAGGAATTTAGATGTTATTGTTTTAATATTGTAATTGATACTGTAGATTTAAAAGTATACAAAATATTATTTCTGATTTCAAATTAATCACTGATATAAAATTTTTAGAAAAACATGAATTATAAAATGTTTCAAAAACTTTGTAAAGTTTTATAACAAAGATGTAGATGGAAACCTAATCCAGGAAATTGGTTTGTTACATGACTTGAATGAAAATGATGTAACTGGTGCACAAGGCATATAACAATACATACTAAATAATAATTATAATATTTCTTAATATATTAATTGTGTTTAAACTTTTCTTTATGTTATCAGTTATTATAGCAACTGCTTAGGACTCTTTCAGTAAATTAAAATTACTGAAGATTTATCTTCATTTAAGCATGTGTGCAGAATGTTTAAATACATTTCTACATTAAGCATTGAAAAGAAAATTCAAAATGTTGTATCTTTTCTGAAGTAATTAATATATACACAAAAGAAATCACTCATTTAATAAATACATATTAGTAATATATGTTTATGCAAGTAATTTTTTTCCTTATTTTACAAAAAATTTTGGACACCAAAGGATTTTTTCACACTTAAGCCCCTTTATAAAGAAGGTTGGTTCTATGACGTCCTATATATGAGATTGACCAAAAAAATTTCTCAGTTATAAACTACAACTTTAAAAAAATGATAATTTAATTTTGGCATTATAACAGTTGTAGCATTAAAAAGAAGCTTCTTTTTATCCCTTAGAAGATACTGTAGTTAACTTTCTCTTAATTTGTCCTTTCCCAGACTATATATTGATAAAAGAAAAATTTTGTATACTCATATTCTATGTATTTAAGTAT
>JAPMOR010018079.1:701981-764018 GCA_026543865.1 Argiope aurantia | reverse complement strand
TATTATATTGGTATAATTCTGATTTCTTATTTAGAGGATGATGGATTTGTGATCTGATCTCATTACAGATTTATTGTACATGCAGGCTGGTACATAAATGGCAAAATGTAAATATAGCCAACAGGATAAAAAAAAATCAGTATTTTTTTAATAAGTTTATATCTAATAAATGAAATGCATTGTATTTTTAACACATTATTTATATTATACAGATTATTCAGCAGATAATATTTATTAACATTCTATTTCTGCCATGATTTCTTCATAATTAAATTCTTCATCTGAAAAACAAAAATTAGACAGAATAATTATCTAATAATACTTAGAGCAATCAAACAAACAAATTCTTTTTATATATAAAAAAGTCTTTTATTTAAATTATTTTTATGTCATAATGATCATAAATGTTTAATGTGAAAATACATGGATAATAATAATAATATTCTAATAACATAAGATTTTCCTAGGAATAATTTTTTTAAAAATTCATAAATAAATGAAAAAAAAAAATGAAAAGACAACATAACTCATACTAAACTTATTATTCCACCAAAATATGAAAATTAATTTAAATTTTCATTGAATTAATATATTACATGCACAAACAAATTATAATTTCATTAAAAATATTTTATAAAAACAGTTTTTAGAAAAATTCAATTATATTTAAAAAGTATTTTTTTTTATTTCAGAATTTTTCAACTTTGATGAATTTATCATTTATTAAAATTAATGTAGAATCAAATCCAATTTTCCCGAAATTCAAAGAAAAAAATTTAACTTAAATAATTGATAAACTGATAATTGTCACTAAAAATATGCAAGTTTACAAAAGTCTAACACATGAGGAAATAAATGAAAAATCAATAATAAAATTTCATCTCCACAAACATGAAATAAGTTAAATAAAAGTGTATGAAATTAAGATGCAGATTCAAAGGCACCTGTGAGTGAGTGAATGGGGGCAGGAGAGGAATGAAAATCCAAATATTGGAGCTGTAAATTTCTGTTATTCTTTGTAACCATATCAAACCAAATGTCATTTTAAAAATGCAATTAGACTATAAAAATTTAATAAAAAAGATAATTAATCTAAAATTTTATTGCTATTTAATTTCTATACATAGAAAAATTAAAAAAATAAAATAAAATCTTATAGCATCCATAGAAGAAAATGAGTACAACTTTACAGATAATAATCAAAATTAATTTGCGATTCAGAAGCAAATAAAGTAAAAAAGGTTTAAAAAAAGAGTAATCTTCAAAGATTAGGCAATTTTTTTATTTTCTAAATACAAAAATATTTTCTATAAAAAAAAATGAATACATGCAAAATTGAAAATAATAATATTGCAACTGTAAGTTAATGACTTACAGAAAATACTAAATCAATAACAGATATAAATTAAAAATATTAACAGATATAAAGAAATTAAATTTTGATAGTTATCTAAAATTAGTTCTTACATTTTTCTGAAAGCATGTTTTCAGTTTTTCAAATTCAGAACTGCAGTCATTCTTTTTAATATCATCTTTGCAAGCAACACAGGAGGCATAAGCAGCAGCCTGAAATATCATAATTTCATTTATTTATAATTTTTATCTATGTTTTTGCTATATTAAATATAATTTTACACATTTAATAATTTTTTAAAAATAATATTTTATTTATTACTATACAAATGTATCAATTTGTTTGTATAAAAAACATAAATGCACTTAATTCAATATAGTCTACATCATGGAATATAACATTACAAATACTAGGTAAAAACATTAATTATTTAATATTTGAAAGTGTGTTTAATTTCAATATCAATGTTTGAAATTTACATTATCAACAAGAGAAGGAGTGAATGAATCAAAATAAGTTTTCCTAGTTGAATATAAAATATACATTTGCACAGATTTCAAGGTTTTTACATAAAATACACTAAAAAAAAAGCATATTACTAATATTACAATAAAATTTTATGTCAAAAATAATTCATCCCAAACTATTTACAAAATATAAATAAAATAGTTTATCCAAAACTATATACAACATAATTTTTTGCATCAATAAAATAATGAAAATATGATGAACAAACATGTGCTAAAGTAGAACGTACCCTAAAGAAAATATAGAAATAATTATACGCTGTTTTCAATTAAATATTAATTGTGGGAATGCAGACAATTTAGATGAATATAGAAAATTCAAAGCTAAATTGAATTATTATAGAAGATTTTATCAAATCATAATTAAAAATGAAGTTCAAACTATATGTGCTAATATAGGTTAATTTTTAAGCAATTTTACAAGTTTAAATTTTTGTAGTTTAGTTTCAAAATATGTAATTAATCTTTTTTTTTTAATGTAACATTTACAGAGCTTATTTTTCACAAAAGGAGTTACTTCTTTTGATAAGAAAAGAAATAAAATAAATGCAAATGGTAGGAAGTTTATATCGTTAACACAGAATTATTTCCCAGAATGATAATTTATAAGACTAACATTTTCCAACCCATTTCAATAAATGACAAATATTTGAACAATCATTCGATAATTTTGAGTAAAATATTATGGAACATTTTTTCATTTATCCGTACAGTCTTTAAGTAGACACTTCTAAAATTTAAAGAAGCAAAAACTTTGAAATGGAAAATTACTTCTTTTGAACAAGAAACTATTGCTTGGGGATATAAACGCAATCGTACACTTTTCCCACACGACATTTAAATTAATATAAAAAGTTGCCTATGTTCTGGATAACTTGAATAAACGTTCTTTTAAGCATTTACCAAAATTATATAGGAATTTTTGAACTTAAAACTTTCTTTTTTTAAGATACGAATGGATTCATATAGTTTCAAATGCACGTTATTCGTTCTTGTTTACATTCTTTAATGTAAAAACAACCAATGTTTCACAGTAAATACTGTTTTACTGCGCATGCGCAAACATAAGCGCATGCGCAAACATAAGCGCATGCGCCACTGCCGCTTAAACGGAAAGAATTATTTTTTTTCTCTGCTACTATTTCATTTTGGCTTTATTCCATCATTGATTATGCGGACATGAAGATAGGACGTATTTTTCTTTATTAAGTAAGTTTTAATACATGGCATGATTTTAATAACTTTTTTGAGATTTTGTTGCTCTTACAATAGAAGTTTAACTTCAAAATCAAGCTTTGATTTTTAAAAAAATTGTTTTAAATGCTTCCGATTTAAATTCTGCTGCTCTTTTTTGGGATATAATTGGAATAAAAAGAAATTGATAGAAAAGAAGGGAAATGCATAACACAATGAGTAGAATGGCCTAAGGCTTCTGAAATAGTATGAATAATATATCTATCAAGATTTGAAGTTTAAAAATATTTTGCTGAGTAAGTTATTAAAACATATACTTGCACAAAACATTTAAATAAAATTTGTTGTAACAATTTATCTCGACGAATTAATTAATGTGTATAACAAACAACACCAACAAAGGCAACTAGTGTATAAATGTTTCCATATTGTGCATTAATTTAATCTTCGATACGTAGTGCTCCGTTGCTGCCTGGTTTATTCTTAATCTCTCGTGTTTTAAGATTTAACATGCACCAGACCCGCTTGCACGGCGGTTCTTCGGTGGAATCGGGTCTCGAGCCTGAAACCCTCCGGTTCCTAAGCCGAGATCTTGCCACCAGGCCACCGCGGACATCAGACTGATGTAAGACTTCTAATTTGAAGTTAAAAAAAAATACTTATGTGAGAGGCCATTAAGAGAAAGCTACGTAAAATATTTAGCTAAAAATTTTAATAATCATCTATCCTGCTTAATAGTCTGGTTATTAAAACCGATTAGTTCTTAATAATGATTAAACCTACATACAATGTACTGTATATCATTATGAGCTGCATATATTTAATTGTTTCTATATGAATTTAGGAACAAATGAAGAATGGACTCATTGCACTCGGCCTCCATCACAATGGCCCGTAATCTCCACCGAGTTCGTACAGTTTTAGAATATGGTTTTGTTCCATAGCAGCTGTGTTGAAATCAGACGAATGAATCTTCACAAGATTAAATCGAAAAGCTGCCATACCTGTACATAACTTTTGATAATAAATTCATTTTGTTCCCTGTTTTGGAGGAGGGACCCCTCCCCAGCCCTGTAATAATTCAAGACCATTCGAAATAACTACATTGCTGCAAAGGAATAGCTACGGATGTTTATGGGTTATAGTGATTATGGGTTAATATCATGGATATTAAAAAAGGCCTTACAATGTATTGTCCCAAATCTTAATTCCTTTCACATCTGAAATGCAGACGTTCCTTTGAGTTTGATTTCATCTCCTTATAAGGAAAATCTGAAGTCGATCGTCAATCTCAGTAAACGCCTTACTAGAATGTAATGCAAGCCTCTTCTCTCCACGCACCCCAAACCTCACCCTCCCTACACGAATCCATCGACCTCCTATTCCACATTACACGATGAGAATGGAGTGATAAATATTTGAGAGGATCTCATATATAACGTTACACTCAGCGCCACGGCAATTCTAAAGGGATTTTGCAATTTAAAATCATTTCCGAGTACACCACTCCATTGATATAGAGTGATCGATTCGGGCCTCCAGGCCGAAAACTTGTTACATAAAAATATCTTAAGGCTGATTAGTCTAATTTTTGTTTAATTTTTAATATTTAGTACTAATTGTATCTCCATTAGAGCAAGGTGTTGTTCAATAGTGCTATGGTATTTTCATGATATTATGTGGTATTCGGAATACCGAACAATATGATAAAAATATTGTACTATATCCAGTGTTAGTAGGAATAGTAGCGATAATGTACCACAAAAAAAATAATAATAACCTTTTAGTGGAAATATTTTTCTCTCAACGCCCATAAAATTAGACTTTAGGTAGGATCGCGAATTTTTTGCATGGCATTAGCAAAAGATAGTTAAGAAATAAAGATCTTTGGCATGAATCTAACATTTTTACTGAATCTATCGAGTGAATATCTTTTTCGAAGTCCTTTTTCCGATCGTATGAAATCAAAATTTGACATAGAACCGCAACTGTAACCACAAGATAACATACCAGATTTTATTGATCAGATGACAGACGGTCAGTTCTTTGACATATTTAGGTGAGTAATTTTTAGTTTTAGTTCAAAATTTGACAATAATATACATTTTAGATGCAATACTATACAAATTTTATCTACGTAGCTTTTTGTATTTTAGAGTTATCGAATTCGCTTACAAGTCAGCCAGATACTCCTTGTGAATGAATTGCGGTCAAAATTTGACAGATATCTACATATTTAGTCGTTAATACTTTTACCAAATTTCATCCGTTTAGTTCAAAGTGTTTTGGAGTACTGTGTTCACTGGCAGACAAATAAATTTGTTACAAAAAATGTGTTTTTCGTATTCAGGGAAGCCTGAAATGTGGAAATTCTTCAAAATCTTGAGTTAGAAATTTTTGACGATTACAGTATTTTTTTCTATACTTCGAATATGAGAAGTAAAAATTTTGTTTAACATCATAAACTTATAAATACAATAAGTAAAATAAGGAGAACTGTCGGTGTAAATTGTCTTTAAGAATATTTCGAGACAACAATAAGAAAATTTTAAAAAAAAAAATTGGTATTACTGAAGGTTTTTTTTTTAATTATAAAGTAATGTAAAAGAGGATTTTACGTATAATACACCCCGAAGCTATTAAGAAACCGTTGAAATTTTAATTCATTTTCAATTAAAAATCTATTTAAATGTTAGAAAACATTTTTCTGTGAGCATTTCCTACTTAAGAAATAACTACGTGTCTAATTTGATAGCTCTAGGTTTTATAATCTATCTACAGCGATTTTCGAGATTCTTAGATAATATGCCAGCTTATACCTACAATCATGTTGAAAGCAGCTAAGAAACAGAACAAGGGTCCGAAAATAAAGTTGATAGATCTAGGAAAGTGAAATTTTCCAAGATAAAAATTTAATTAATCCACCTACTCATTTTATTCTTCAGATTCTTCATGCTTGATAAATTAAAGTTATGGCAATAACATTACATTACACAGCGGCAGAAATATGGAATAGATTTCGTATTTTCCGCCATTGTTAGAAGTATAGAGTGAGTGCAATACTTCCAGTGTAAATTATGTACTTAACACGAATGACATCAGATGCAAATATAATACATATTTCTATGATTTTTCATTACAGAATTATTTTGAAGATTTTTCTATACTTAATATATACTGCCTGGTGAGGAGATAATACAGATGGACTTCATGAATAACAATTTATTTATTATTTAGTTTCTCCGCTAAAAAAGAGTGAGAGACAACGCATTGGTGAAATAGCGGCATAGCGAGAGTCAGTGGCGCCCAGGACATGACATTATTTTTTCGCCCCCATCATGATATTTTTAATATATAAATAAACCCACTAAAATTTTGTTCCACGGCGTCTCGTAAGACTAGCGTCCAGGTCATGTATCAACCTCCAGACGCTGTGTCATTGGTTGATAATGCTTTAATGTGAGTACTTTTTTTCTTCCTGAAATGGGGAATCAGTCCGCTGAAATGAGGAGGCGTTGTTGCTTACGCGAATTTCTGCTTTGCCACCTAAGGACACTACAGTATAGAGGTAGATTTAGAGAATGACAAAATACGTCAGTCATGTTCCATGACTCGACTCTAGTTTTTTTTTCTTATAATAATTATTTCTTGATGTCTTTTAAGGGTTCATTATATTGATACCGAAAACATTGGCACTACTTTTATTACTATGATAAAATATATTTATTTCATGACCTTGCTATTTCCACAAACTAAAATGTCATTCTATCATCTCTTCATTTCCTCTTTCAAGATATTTGCTTAAGTGACAAAGAGATAGAATTTATATGAACTATGTATAGTATTAGGTACCGTATTTAAGATCTCTTTTAAATATTAATTCATTTATCACCGATTAAGGCTTTAGAAATGAAAAACAGCGTTAGCAACAGAGTCTTGCCTTTTTGATAACATATATAATTGTGAGCAATATCTTTGAATATGCGTAAATTTTTTTTTTATGTCTGTATAAAATTCTTTAAAATTATTTCATAGATATAAACCTTTTTATCTTCTTTAGAAACATACTTCAAAATAGATGAAATTTATCACTTCCCAAACTGATAAAGCTTTTCTCAGAGTCAGAAAGATACCAGCAGTTAAATTTCATTTATCGTCATCACCTTAGCTTCATTGAAGGCAATCTAACATTTTTTTTATCGATAGTGATTGTACTGCATCTTAAGTTTTAACTTTATAATGGGAATTGCAATTATGATGGGTAAGAGATAGAAGATTTGTAAAACTTACTATAAAGAAATTTCTAATCGTTAGAAAAGAACACTTGAAATACCTGGGAGAATATCTTGGTGAACACCATGCAAGGTATTCGTGGTCTTATCAATATTTATTTTATGTGGGGGGGGGGGGGGGTGTAAAAATTCATTGAAGGGTTTGCGAGAATGTTTTGGAAAGACCATTCGATTTTTTTTTTTTTTTGTTTAAGGATTGAAAAGAATTGGAAAATAGTAACTTAGATTAAAAGGAATCTAACTTTTCCTTCCAGCTTACCAAGAGGAATTATTTTTAAATTACCAGTAATTAAAAAAAATTTTTTTTCAAATGATATGAAAATAATCTAAAAACTTTTTTCTGTAATGAAAGGCAAGCTTATTTTATTGTTTAGTAAAATCTTTAAATTTAATGTTCCTCTTTTGTTAAAGTGCCTGACAAAATATTCTCTTTTTTTTTATATAATAAAATACAATAGTTGGTTTTCAGAATTTTTTAGTTCAGTTTTTTTTCTTTCCTTTTCTGATTTCAAAGAAAGGAAAAGAAATGTTTGGTGGATTTGTTATGAAAATACTTTTTATCGATTATTTTAAAATCATGTCATTAAATTGCCTGAATATTTTTCTCTGGAGATTATGTCTTTCAGTTAGTTGCTAAAAGTAAAATAAACATTCTCTTTATAATTAGTTTAAAAATTTGTAATAATTATAATTTTATTTGAAATTATGATGGTACATCTAAAAATGAATTAAATCTAATATTTTTAGAGATTTATTCTTCCAACACATTTTTAAGAGTTGAATATTAACACCAAAGTAATGAATATCATTTGATTTCAAACATGATGCATCAAAATTTAGCTCAAATACCGGCATAATTCCTTTTTACTGTTATACTTTTGCAGTACTATTCATTCATTTCCAGTTCTTGAGTAATAAAATCAACAAAGTCGGTGAATTTAAAACTGGTTGACATATTTAAATAAATATAATTACTATGATTTTAAAATAATCAGCTGGTCGCCGATATCAGCTAGAATTTAATATTAAAAAAGCTATGTAAATATACAGAAGCAATACATGCCAAACTGAAATAATTTTCCCCTTCTTTTTCAATATAATAAAAATAGAGCAAGAAATTTCTTCTGAATTGAGTCTCTAAATGATTAAAAGCGAAAATATTACTTGACTCCATAAACTATAACTAAAGAGAACACCAAAGATCTTTCCAGTAAGGTTGAACCTCCTTTATTATTTTTTTCTCATAAACATGTTTGAATTATCCTCCCGAAACATATAAATCTAAGAAAAGACTTGAGTATCCCCTTACTCCTTTTGTCTGGGGTCGACATATTCCATATTTTTTGCCAATGCACCTTGCATTGGCTTTATCGGTTCAAAGATTTTCTTTTAACTTTATCGTATGCGCGGTATAGAGAAATTATAGTAATCTCAAAATATTCAAACTAGAAATTTTGGCGAATCTCCACGTTTTAAACTTTCCTAAGTTCGAGAAACATATTTTTGGAAAATGTGTGTCTGTCTATCTGCAACAAAAATAACTTAAAAATGCTTTAAGTTCAACGTTTGAAATTTGCTATACGGTCTTCATACCAAATTTGCAAATGTTGAGAGGAATATAAATCTGTCCGGCTATTAGAATGTAATTTAATACAATAACTACAAACGAAGAGTGCTAGATAGATAAGATTCGGCTATTAACATCTATAGTGTAGACATCTGTCAAATTTTGAGTCATATCCAACTACTTGTTCAGAAATTTTGCACGTCAATGCCATGTAAGGCGTTCTATGGCATGACAAGTTTATTAGGGAATATGCGAGAAAAGTCTTGGACCCCCCTCCCCCCCGGTTTTACTTTAAAAAATAGGCGAGGTCGAGTAAAACTGGATGTACAAGCGCTGCGAAAACAGAAAATCTTTCCTGCAAGGTGGGATACCAGGCCTTTTTCTTTGCCGGGGACTTCTGACAATTGTAAAAATTTGAAAGCTCATTGCTGCACAAATAAACTGCTTCTTGATTGGCTGTGGGAGTATATTGTTTCATATATATACGGGACACCAATTGCTACCTTGGAAACTAATTAAACCCTCAACAAGTTTCTTAAAATTCACCACAGAGTGCTTATTCTTAAATTCTTTGTTTTATTTATACAGCAAATTTTAACAATATTATTCTTAAACCTTATAGCTTTTTTTTAATCTTGCCACTCACTTGGTCCAAGCATAAATTGAATTTTGTAGTTTTGAACCTCGAGGATCAGCACGACACTTACGCTGCCCTCCCATTTTCTAATTTCTGCACCACGTCAATAGTACAATTTCAAGCTAAATATGATCGGATTTTTGATTCAGTTCTCATCTAGTATATTTAATAATTTTGGTATTAAGTGCAATATATGAAATTTCACTTATCAAAATCATTGCTTTTTTGAGTATTGTACAACCACAATTCCTAAAATAGTCTGTTCGGACTCAATGAGATTTGAAAAGCTGGAAATCTGGCAAAAACTTCAAGGTTGAATTTTTTGATAATTATTGTGTTTTCACCTTATTGCATGCTTAGTATTAAAAAAAAGCAAAAAAGGAAGTAATAATACAAAAAGGCAACTATTAAACGTTGCTCTCATTCCTTTTTAGAAGAATTCTTAATATCGTTCGATCAAAGATAACATTTAAATAGTTTTGATCTATTCACAATAATCGATTGACTCGAGAATCATTGTCATTGGAATCTGATTGTTTAAATGCATCGAAGTAATACATATACGATCAAAGTGCGAAATTCTCTGTTTAGATTTTACAATGGGTGAAGTTTATTATCTCATGCAAATTACGTCAAAAAAAAGGGGGGAAATTATTTCCTCCAATATTTTTATCAACAGATTTTGTATCGCTCAGAAAGTTCTTTTATGTATTGAGTGTTTTATGCTTTTAATTTATTCCATGAAACTGTTACTTTTTTCAAATTTTATTAGTATTATCAAAGATCACAATGTTTAAAAATAGCTACTTATTCTAAAAACTGATATTACAAGGCTGATATTAGGAAGGTAGCATACATGGCATATAGCAGCAGTGCGGATACCATTTCATTGAGGCCCTTACAAGAAGGATCACGATCATCGGTACGATATTTTTTTCACTTTTAATTTGCTATAAAAGTTTGCTTGAAGTTCTTAATTTTTGATAGATGGAGAGATTAAAGGATAATCTAATATTAAATGCTTTCTAATTAATTAATAAACTAATATTAATTTTAAGATGTGTTTGATATAATGTCTAAAATGCTTTGATCAGGTTTGAAAAGTCAAATATGCTTCCTAGAAATTATAACAATTAAAACATTGGCGTATCAGAAGGGATAAAAAAAATCTATTAATAATTGTAGAGAAAATTTATTAACTGTGAAATTTATATTAAGCATCGGAAGGTGACAAAAAGTATATTAATAATTGTAGAGAAAATTTATTAACTGTGAAATTTATATTGGCGTATCAGAAGGCGAAAAAAACTCCGTTAATAATTGTATAGAAAATTTATTAACTGTGAAATTTATATTGGCGCATCGAAAGGTGAAAAAAAGTCCATTAATAATTGTAGAGAAAATTTATTAACTGTGAAATTTATATTGGCTTATCAGAAGGCGAAAAAAAGTCCATTAATAATTGTAGAGAAAATTTATTAATTGTGAAATTTATATTTTTATTTTGCCCCCATGAATAAAATCTTCCAGTGTACTCTAATTACACGATATGTAAAATTTCTAATACTCTAATTACACGTTATGTAAAATTTCAGCTCAGAAAGGAATAGTGTCAGAGATATCTAAAATAACATAAATGCTCAATCGTTGCACTCTTGAGAAGAAATCTAACGATCATTCCTTGTGAAAAAAATTATATAAAAATTATCCCCTTTTTTCATATCTTTTTAATAATGTCATTTTTATTTCTATGATATTTCGTCTCTCAATTTGAATAATTTTTTTTAAAAAACATGTATGTTTTAAAAATAAGCATAATCTGTAGGGTATTACTTTTGCTGAAAGAAAATACAGTTTTTAGGATCAATGTCTTTTTTCTATCACTTAAAATTAATATATAAAACTTATATCAATTAGCCTTTTTCGTAATGATTGAAAAACAGTTTCGAAATTCTTATTAATTTTGTTGTTGTCTTTTTAGCAAAGATCTAAAACTCAAATTTTATCCAACTTCACGATAATCATTCGTACTGATTATGTTATTTGTCTTATGTCTTATAATTAACTTATATATGCATACTTTATATAATTTTTAAAATTAACTTTAGAATTGACCAAAATGAAAAGTAATCTATATTAAATCCAATATTTATTAGAATAATTTTAAATGATATATTTTTATTGTCTAATCATTAGCTACATTAGATGGGAAACATTTAACGCGTTTTCATTCGGCTGTTGCTTCAAAATTTAGATCAAGTACTAATACATTTCCTATACGTTATTCTTGCATTTTTCTATTAGTCTTTTGGAATTTTTTAGCCTTTTTATCTTACACAAAAATAATATAATCTGTAGATTTTAAAGTTAGTTGATATAAAATTAATGCTATTGATATGATAGGAAAACCAGCTATTCGTCAAATGTAGCTAAAAAAACAGTCATTAAATATCTTAACAATTATTTTAAAACTATTTTCCTCTAAGATTTCATACATATCTTCCCGTTTAGAATGGTGCGTATCATCTTAAAATTCAGCAGTGAAAACTGATATTTTAATATTTGTACATGAGCTATTATGGTTTTTTTCTTTTTCTTAGAGGGCGGACGAGATAAATTGTATTCTATCATGCGCGCATTTTGACTACTTTAATAAGTGCACAATTGTGACTTGTGAATTTCTGCACCCATTCTCTTTTTTCCATTGTATTTAATGACTCTGTCTACTATTATTCCGCGTTAACTCTTTCTATAGTCATGAGAAGTATACTTAACACCGAATTCATTAATCTTTGAATGAATATGGCTTAGGTTCTCACAAAGCTAAATAAGACAAAATCCTAGATGCTTCAGTTTCTTGTCACACAAAATGATGTGTCTTGATGTATTATCAATTATTAATTAAATCAAATCAATGAATAAAGCATATCACGTTTAACTAATAGGCTAAATGAATTGCTTTTCTTAAGCTATTCTCAATTTAAAAAAAAACTATTTTAATATATCACGACTAAAAAAATGACCTTTTAAACGGTTAAAGGGAATCATCTCTTCTTGTACCATGCTTGCTTTGCTGAAAGATTTAAATATCACTAAGTAAAGACATCCATATTAAGTAATCCATGATAAACCGGCTAGAGTAATGTTCCAGGCAGGAGTAGTGTAACAGTTCAAAGATATAAGAAATTAAAAATATTACTAAAATGTTCACAAAAATAACTGCGGCAGTTAACACGGCTGTATGTATTGTTTCAGAAAAAGAACACTTTGATATTAGATCATTTAGATTTCACTTCCTATTTCCAATATAAGAGATAGTAAAATAAAACTTACGACATCAGAAATTTCGTTTTGTTTTGTTGAATAATCAATAACAGATAATATCGAATGTAAGTAGCGAATTTTAGAGATTTAAGTCATTACACTTATGAGTCATATCGTTTATATGCGCGCTAAAGTACAGACCTACAGATGGTTAACCGTTTGACGGATTTGGTTGAAAATTTGATATCTACATTTTAGAAGCTAAACCTGTATTTGAAAATTTTATCTATTTAGCTCTTTATGTTTTGTAATTGTCAAGTTCACTTGTACTCGAACTGCTAGATAGACAGACTTCCTCTGAATTTAAAATTTTATGCAAATCTGCAAATTTGAACATTAGTTCAAATACCAAATTTCATCTGTCTAGTTGAAAGCGGTTTTGAGCTATAGGATTCATAGACATAGTGAAAAAATGTGTTTTTTCAAACTCAAGAGGATCTAAAATTTAAGATTCGTCAAAATCTCTTATTTAAGATTTTTTTTTTCGTATTTGCAGCAATTTTTTTCTAGATATCGTTTACGTCAAAGTAATAAAAACTTATAAAAGTTAAAATTAGAATAAAAAGTTGATTTAAATAAATTTTTAAGATTTTTTTTCTTTTCTTTCTAATTTGTTCAAATTCTAAAATTAATACAGTAAGAGAAAAAAGCATAGTTAAAGAGGAAATCAATTCAAAAATTTTTCAAAATGTCAGCAAACAAATGCTTAACATTGATTTTTCAAAACATAAAAAAATTACGAAGATGACATAACTTTTAGTTTTTCCTTTTTCTATTTTTTCAAGTAAATTAATATATTTTTCATATGTTCAACCCTAAGTTAAAGATTTATAAAAAAATCTTTTTTCTCTATCTTATAAAGTGTCAAATTTTGCTTATTCTGATTGAAATGCGTAGATAAAAGTCGAAATAAATGTGTTTCATTGAAATAAACTTTCATACTGTAAAATTCAGAAAGATACTTTTGAAATATGGGCGGACATGAGATAAATTTTAATGGGCGGACATGAGATAAATTTTATTTTGATTACGAAGTCAAGAGAAAAGTAAGCAAACTCAAGTTGACACGTGACTATTATCTAGCAGTACAAAAGGGTGTTTTTAAAATACATAACAATAACACAGCTGTTTCCTTTAATTATGATCGACTTTTGTTTTGTCGACTGTTCCCCTCTTAAATCGAACGTGCAACAGATTAAAAATAAATAAAATGTTTGGTTAATTTATGATTAGAACTTAATATTAATCTTAACTGCGCATTAATAATCTACTCAACATTAAAATCTGTTTATTATTGCAACTTTTCTTATCTTTTTACCTAGAAATATAAGCAGAAAAAAAACCCTGTAATCTTTAAAAAAAATTCGACCTCGTGATTTGAACGAATCTTTTCGTCTGCGACTTTCTTGAAAGCTTATAGAAGTTTTGAATTCGAAATTATATCACCCTGATCATCTGCCTACGATGCGGCTTATTTTCTTTGACAAAATTTTAGTTTTATATCAGATTTGGGAACAAATACATTAGCATATTGACAATATATCAATCTCTCCATTTTCGCATATTTCAAAACCATAGCTGGCTAAGTGGATGAATTTTAGAGTATGATCTTCTCACAAATTTGAAATCTGTTATAAAAGAAGCGGACTTTCTGTTTGTTTCCCTGTCCATGTGTACAAAAAAACTGAAATTCAAAAATGCACCAAGCTAGATAGTTAAAATTTTCCAAATATTTTTTACTGAGATTTGTAAATCTATATCAAATATAGTGCCATTAAAGGACTTTTCGATCATAGTCCAATCAATTAAATTTTACTGTAAAGGTAATCGCTTAAAGTTAAAACTATGTACGACTTCCTTTTCGCTATATTTCGAGGATAAACACAAAACTCGCATAATTAATTGTATACAAAAAGCAAAAGGAGAACTTATCTATTTTCGCCTATATTTCGTGTTCTTAAAAATCTTCTACAAAGATACACAGACATAAAGTTTAGATTTTTAATTAAAATTCAGTGGCGTAATTTTAAGGATACTCTAAGGTTCTCCTGATGTCAGTCTAAAAAAGTACAATGAAGACTTTTATTTCTTTTAATGACATAAAATACGACGAAAGAGACAAAACTCTAACTTCTTTTTAAGTCTTTATTTTCAAAGTTGCTCTTATGAAATATTAAAATGGTATCTAAAACTTTCTAAATATTCCTTTTGTTTCATTAGTGTTATCTGATAAATACTATTATTTTGTATTTATAATTGTTGTAATTATTTTATTAATGTATTTTGTTAATGAATGTTATTTTGAAATATATACTTTTTTTTGGGGAAAAAAAAAACTTACTTAAAAAAAAAGGAATAAAAATTGTTGGATTCAAGGTATTTTGACTTCAGAATACAGAATCCATTTATTTGAGTTGGTATGGTTTCCTATTAGCAAATAAATATCTCCAAACGTCTATAAATACTCATAAGTATTTGAATGGCAGAATCTAGATTCCCTGAGTAATTTTAACAGAAAAAAAATATTTCGTTTTGTTTTTCCAAATGATCGCTGAAATTCTCTTTAAATACACTTTATTTATTACAAAAAAAGTTGATGTAACAATCAATTATAAAAATTCATTCTGAGGTTAAATAATACTAATAATATATTATTATTATTATTCACAATAATAATAAAATCTTATTGATAGAAAAATAATTCCTAAATGTATAAATAAAGTCAATTTTTTTAAAAGTATCACTTCTATATTGTTAAGTTTTAATTGTGGAAAGCAAAAAACTGTTAAATTTTAATATTTAAAGTTGAGAAAATATGTTCTATTATGAGAAATGTGGTGAATACAGATAATGATTTTTTTTTTTAAGTTGACCGCTTTTTTCAGAAATAAAAAATCCAGGAAAATTATCCCTTCAGTCACAAAATAAATAATGTTAGATCTATACTAGCAGAGTAAGATGCTATATGTTAATAAGATTAGCTGCTTTTATTAGCGAAATAAATAAATAAAAAAAAAGTCTAGACACAGACAATTACTCGCCCCCCCCCCCCAGTAACAATAAAATGCTAGATGGTTGGGTATTTCCGTTTCCAGTCTGTACCTACTTAACGGGCTGAGTTCCCACAAAATTTTCTCTAGACTTCCTAATAAAAATGTTATTCATTTCCCTCATATGAATAATGCACACACAGGCTCAAGGACATGCCGTAAACTTCACGAGATTCAGAATTTCATTACCTACATGAAATCGGATCAATGCCGAAGGGTGACATCACGAGCGAAATATGAAACCTATTCCCTTTGATAAACTCATACAATGATTGAGTCTCACTTGTAAGATGTTCGTGCTTCATAGTGTTATTAAGAAAGCCGCGTATGCATTTTTGATATTTTTCATTTGTTCGATTGAAACCAATATTTGATGCAGGTCAACAATTTTAATAACAAAATTTCGAAATTTGTTACCAATTTCATTTATCCGAGTAGTTTCGTCTTCAAATTATAACCTTTTCAAATACTGGAATACGTAGATAAATATAAAACCTACCTGTACTCGGATTTGGCTTTAAATTTTATATATATACATCTATAAACAATAAAAATTTGAACTAAATTTTATCTATATTGCTTCTTACGTTTTTATCGTTATCGTTTTACTCGTAATTGCAGAGACAGATAATAAATTTTCTGTAAATGGATTTCTTCAAAAACTTAGAAGAAAGGCTACAAATTGGCAGAAAGGCCACATCAAATTTCAATTGTCTAAGTCAAAATTTTTTGAATTTATACTTTCAGTGACAGATATAGCGATACATTTCAAAAATGCATTTTTCGAATTGAAGGAGGTCTAAAATGAAGTAATTTAACAAAATCTCAAGTTGTAATTTTTTTGATAATTACAATATTTTTCTCTCCGTTTATTTCGCACGCTGAAAGTAAAAAAGGGGTTAGTTGTAACAGCTTTTGATTCTCGCAATATATTGGCAATTTTTGATTGAATTTTAAATTTTATATATATATGTAACATTATTTGTTGTGGAGCAGAAATGCAGTTTGAAGACAGTGAAGAGACTTGCTATTTCGTGACGTCGTTTTATTTCATTTTTAAGAAGCAGGCATATGTACAAGCGATGAGCACACTGGACGACACAGAGAGGAATGAGGAAAAAGCCCTTGGACATTTTATCCCTGGTCTTATATAACCTATGATTTTGACAGGGAAAACATTTCTTCATAGTGCTAATATATTAATAAGATTCTGATAGAGATTTCTGACGCATGTCAATCACATGTAAGGGAAACACAGGGATCTTTTAAAAAGGATGTGCTTACTGGACAGTTTTTTACCCCTTCACGCCGAGCGTGGGAAAGTTCGACTTTTAGCTGAGTCAGTAATTTAACAAAGCTTCTCTTGAATTAATTAAGTAGAGACAGTGGAATTGGATCACGAAATAAAATAATATTTTAGAATAAAGTTACTATGGGCTAAGTTAAGATAAAATCTTGAAAATTAATGAAATTGAAATTAGAGTTAAAATATCATTACAATTCCCCCCCCCCCCACTGCAAGACGCAGAAGTATGTCAAGGCCCTCGACACACAGCCTTACCTTACAGTGGTGGTCAAGTAAGAAACTAAAATTTAAAAGCATATTAAGTGATATCCAAGTTTCCCTTACCTTCACATTATATAATCATTAATTCAGAAATCCCATTCATCATTTTACATTACCTTAATAATCAACAGTAATAACAAATTATTAAAAATTAAATGATTATAGTGCACAAATGTATTCTAGCTATTTTTCTGCAGGATATCAGCTGTTGAATTTAATTTGGTGAGGATTGTCAATGATATATTATTCTTAAATTCTAGAAAGTCTGACTCAACAAAATTATTAATTTAGAAATAAAGTATTAAATTATTAAGTATAATATCAATATTGTTATGATTTCACCCAAATGAAAAATTAGTGTAGTTATGATTTTAAATTAAGTATTTCAGCGGGATATAAAAACACAATATTCAAAACTTCAGGTAAAAACTTGTATATGAAAATAATACTTGCAAAATTGAAATATTTCATATTAAACACTTGGAACTGAAACCATAAATATAAGATTGAAAATATCTAATGAAAATCTTGGAAATGAAAATAACCCAATTAAAATTGAATGGTTTCATATAAAGCTTTGGAAATGTAAATAAATGTGAGATTCATGTATTTCAAATAAATCATTTGGAAATGATAATAATAATAGCAAAATTATAAAATATCAAACAAAACACTTGTGAATGAATGTAACAAACACAAGACTCAAAATACTCTTATAGTATTTGGAGAGAAAAAAAATATGTAATATAAAAAATTTTTGTATTTTGTAAAAAAACAAGTATTTGGACACAGTGATAATAGAGGGCAGCTCAATAACTGTCAGAGGTGCAAAAATTTCCCCTGAGGTATTCACTACATTTGTCTAATTATCATGTGCCATTAATTATTAAGTATATAAGAATCTTGGTATGTTACTTTTATCGTTCACAAGGTCTGCATGCATATTTTTTAGAAACCTTTGAGTTAGATAAATTTAATTAAATTGGGGAAATCCTTTTTTCTTAGTTATTAATAGCATGCACATAAATTTCAAATTCAACAAATTATAAAATTATGAATAAATTTTAAATAACAGAAATGAAAAAATTTAAAAACACAATATTTTAAACTAAAACTCATGATATTTTGAATAATAATATAAAAGATTATATGCAATTATATTATAATAGAAAAATGCAATTTAAAATCAAATCAAAAATACAGAATATAAATTTTGAATTTCACTCGTTGAGTCAGCTGATGGATGATTTTTTTTTTAAACAATGATCACTTTTTGAAAAATAATCACTTTTTTAGTTAATCACAAAATGCAATTTTGAGCACTGGAACGGGAGATTACGGCAGGTGACGGAAAACTATTTTTATATCGAGATGATAATATAACACACAAGTGATATTTTCGAAATTTGGGTGATTCACTTTAGCACTGGACCACTGGCGAGTAAAGCAAGCGATTATTATTGTGATGATGATATACTAAGGAGATGATGTTGATATTGGAATTATTCAGCATAGGTAAGGAGCCCCAACTCCTTGAGGATATAAGGAGCACGCACATGACGATATGGAGCACAAGCACAAGGGTATTAAGCAGCAGTGTCGGATGAAGCCCCAGGTTATGGAAAGCACGGGATTCAACGGGAACTGGACCGGACCCTGGACTACGGTTTGCGTTAAACGATGTGGCCGAAGACAGCCGAAGGAGACGGCGGTGAAAGAGCTTCGCCACGGAAACACAGGAGACGGCTGGCAGGAACGAAGAGCGTCGGCGAAGAGCTATTGCATGATTCATTTTCCTTTCACGCGGATTTAATTTTAATTAATTTGACAATTTTTCATAGGAAACTATCCTTGTCAACTTTTTAATATGTAACATTATTTGTTGTGGAGCAGAAATGCAGTTTGAAGACAGTGAAGAGACTTGCTATTTCGTGACGTTTTATTTCATTTTTAAGAAGCAGGCATATGTACAAGCGATGAGCACACAGGACGACACAGAGAGGAATGAGGAAAAAGCCCTTGGACATTTTATCCCTGGTCTTATATAACCTATGATTTTGATAGGGAAAACATTTCTTCATAGTGCTAATATATTAATAAGATTCTGATAGGGATTTCTGACGCATGTCAATCACATGTAAGGGAAACACAGGGATCTTTTAAAAAGAATGTGCTTACTGGACAGTTTTTTACCCCTTCACGCCGAGCGTGGGAAAGTTCGACTTTTAGCTGAGGCAGTAATTTAACAAAGCTTCTCTTGAATTAATTACGTAGAGACAGTGGAATTGGATCACGAAATAAGATAATATTTTAGAATAAAGTTACTATGGGCTAAGTTAAGATAAAATCTTGAAAATTAATGAAATTGAAATTAGAGTTAAAATATCATTACACACACATATATATATATATAATTTAAATAGAAATCTTGAAAGTTACGTTTTCTTTATATTTTAAGATTGAAAAGAATTCTAATAATTTAGTGCAGGAATTACATAATTATAACTAAATATTGAAATAACAGTTAAAAATTTGATGTTTAAAGTTGAATTTATTATTTATTACCTTATATATTTTAAGAGCTAGAAAATATTTAATAATTATTCTAATTTTATTTCTGTAGCAAAATAATAAAATTGTTGTGCTCAGAAAAAAATTGCCAATTAGCATGTATAAAAAACACACTAAAGATTAGAATTTTTTTTTTTCATTCTAGTATATATTACAAAAGAATTATTTGTTTCTAAATAATTTATGAATTTGAAATAAAATCCTTAGGATGATATTTTTATATAACAGAGGAACAAATTTATCTCTGTGGAAAAGATTTTCTTTAAAATTATACGAAATAAACATTAATTTTAATTATGTGGTTTGTACAATCAATTACAGCCAGTTGAACAATGCTTAAATTATGAACATTTTAACCTTTTTTTTTGTAATACTTTTTTTCAATATGTTAACTTTTTTTCTCTCCAACTTCATTATAAAGTTTTTTTTCTATTAGGGTTAATTTTTTTTTATTCAGAAAAAAAAAATGATTTGCACAGTTAAGCTGAGTAAATTTCATTTATTCATTGAAACATTTTTATTCATGAGATTTGAAGTATTAGCTTGCAAAATATAGTTTAACTTGTAAAAGATAGTTGTTTACCTTGCAAAATATTGTTGCTACATGCTAATAATATTATTCAAATCATAAAGTGTTTGATGAATTTTAAAAATGTGTACAGTATTATACCATTAAAATGAACAATAATCTATTGACTGAAAAAAATTAGCAAAATCTTTTTATTCAATATTTCTTTCATTAAAAATTTGCATTCCTAACATGTGCATTAATTATTCAGAAAATACAGTCATAAAAAAGCCTCTTTAACAAGAAAGGCTAAACAGTTTTGATGAATTGCATGTAGCTCATAATTTTTCTGCGCCATCTTTTTAGTTTTTTTTAATGTATTTATTACTAGAAATATGTATATTACACAAACTTTTGTGAGCGCTCTATCTCTTTTGTAAAATGTCGGAATTCCTCTTGTAAAATCAGAAACACTGAATGAATTCTTCTGGTAAGTACTGAAACCAAACCACTGAAACAATTGAATACAATTATTTCGTTTTCTACATTACCGTCGAAACAAAGATGAGCTGGATGTCGAATTTTGACGACACACTTTGGATTACAATATCTGGAATATGGATTGGAAGAAATCTAGCTATAAGAATTTATGGATGGGAAAATAATTTGTTTCTACCATAAAAAAGGCACCTAAATTCTGAAGGTATTTCTGCATTTTTAGTAATGTTCAACAAAAGAACAAAAAGTCAACATTTTCTTTTTCTGTCTAGAAATTAGAGTTAGACAGCCAATGATGCAGCGACGGGCTTACAAGAGCGTTATCAGTACAAAATCCTAGTATGTTTATTCCGTTTTATGAATGAAACATCATGAATGAGGGAAAAAATAAAACATGCCCAGTATGCTAATTATATTTACTAAATCAATGATGATCAATGGAAAAATATTATATTATGCCTCGGCCGCCTGTTAGCTTCCGCTAAGCCGCTGCAGATTGGAAAAGAATATTTAAATTTATATAATGATTTATGGATATTAGATATGCTTCAAAAGAAGTAAGCTAAATCATAATTATTACAATAGGATCTTGGATAATTTTCACCTTTTTACTTGAATTCGGAATTATCCAAATTTTTGCTCTTTCCCTTAAATTTCCTATTGTTTTCGTTAATAATATAGTCCGCACTTTGAGTCCGCCGCGATAACGAACAATTACATTTTTAAGGCAGTTAATTTGTCCTGGAACCATGCGATATATTTAATCATAACAGCAATTAAATAAATAAATAAGTTAAAGAATTAACTTATTAAAAATTTAATAATTATTATTTATTAAAATTCTATATAGTTTATTCATTCATTATATGCTATTTATAAAAACTGTTAAATATTAAAAAATAAAGATTTGCTTACCTTTTTTTTTAGTTTAAAAATTGTCTTTTTCTGTTGCTTATTCTTTTTTAGGAAAACTAATATTTGATTAAATTTTTTAAAATAAAAATCGAATTCTTGTCCTTTTTACAGTTTTAATTAGTCAACTTTCATTGCTTTTAATCACTTGACAGTTTTTTTATTGCATTAAATTTGGTTATAAAAGCATAGTAATTTGTTTTAAATAAATCTAAGAAGGCTCCGCAAATATATGTTGATATAAATTATCAACACATTAAAATAAAAAAATAATTTTCAAATAGAAAATAAAAGCGTAATGTTTCTGTTTGAATATTACACACCATAGTACAATATTAATGTACACATTTTGCATAGTAACTCAAGCAAACTCAATACTCATATCACACATTAAAAAAAAATATTTGTTTTGTTAATCGGTAAAATTAATCATAGGTAATGGTATCTTGTACTTCTCTCCCCAGACGTAAGAAGTCCACCTCATTGCCGTCTACCATCACTCTTTAAACCCTGTATTCATTCAGTAATAGATAAGCCAAATCTAAATCGAAGCATGTGTGTGCAAGGAAGGGGGGAGAGGGTGCGCGAACGCATGCGCAATAATCCACTTTTTTCTGAAAGAATATCTGCTTGCAATGGAATCACGGGAATTCTGGTTGGTCAAACTCAAACCGCGGTTTGTACGCTCGTCATTAATATGTCAATGTCAATACCAATGCCAGTTTCGATGTGTGAAGATTCACTGTGAGCTGTCTGTTTTCAAAGGAGTACTAACAATGATTTATTCTTAATTTTTTTATGCTGAAATTGCTTAAAACAGGAGAAAAATATTAACTGCTAAAAATTAATAAATATTGTATCAGTTTTTATATCTTGTATGTATGATCTCATCATATTTCGCTATCTGTGCATTGTCATTTTATAGACATTTATTTCTTTAATTATTGCATCTATATATTGTATTTCTGAGTAGTTTTGATTTTGTGTCCTGCCCTACTTTTTTGATTTATTTCTTTAATTATTATTTTAATTATTTTTTAGACATTTATTTCTTTAATTATTGTATCTATATATTGTATTTCTGAGTAGTTTTGTTTTTGTGTCCTGCCCTACTTTTTTGATTTCACCAAAATAATATCCAGTTGCATTAATTTAATTAGTCTTTTCTAAGACTCCTTTAGTAAAACATTATTTGTAAATATTTTAAAAACACAATAAAGACGTAAAATTGTCGATTTTCTATTATGAATAAACTAAATATAAATACATTAAATCATTACACGTTAAAATGTAACCGCTGCATTAAAAAAAAGAATCTAATTCAATTGCTTCTTTTTGCAATGAATTTTTAGGATATCTTAATTGTTGAAATTTTGGCATTTTAATAATTGTAAAACATCTCTCCCACTTCATTTTTAGAATAGTCTCATTTTTCAATATTTTATGTTCCCAGCCTGATTCTATATTAAATGACTTGCTGTAAATTTACAATTTTGATTCTTTTTCAGAAATTTGCAATATATATTTTAAAATAATTTGTATGATTAAAATTTTCCAATAATTTAATTTCAAGGTTTTTTTTTATCTTGAGAAAGAAATCAGTTAAAAATATAGATTATAATAATTATAATTATTATATTATAATTATTGTAATAAAATTAGAACTATAAGCTTGGCATGAAAATTTTCTCATCATTTTAATTATGTTAGAAATGTACATACAATGTCATAGAAATATTCTCTTTTTGAAAAAATTAATTGCATTATTAGGAATACATTAGGATAAGTATATGAAATAAAGAATTTGGTGATTAAATGAAATTGGAACTTTCTACTGTTACATATGAATTGTTAAGTTTGATTATGATTAAGTTTGATTACTTATATGATTAAAGTTTATGAATTACTAATGGAAACAGTACTTTGAAGTAAAATGAGTGTCAGAGCAAATATCTTAGATGCATACCATAGTAATAAAAATAAACCATAAAAATGAATTGCATATTTGCTCTTATGCTAATATTCTTTAAAAAAATTTTTTTTAACAGATATTTATTCAATAACAGCTCAAAGATATATAACATTTGTATGGTATTTTCAAATGTTTGCAACATTGTAAAGTATTCTATATTGTTACATTTATTTTTATAATATAAATTAAATTTGTAAATTACTAATTTTGTTAGTTTAGTAATTAGTTAACTTTCTATTTGAATTGCTTAAGAAAGAGAAAAAAATAAATGAATGACAACTGGGTAATTCATGTAGTGATTATAATCAACCAGCTAATTATTGGATTTTAAATCATGATATATTTGATCCAGTAAAATATGATTATATTCTCTTAAAAATCACATGTTTATGCTTTATCTTTTGATATTTTATATTTTAACTTGCAGGTTTTTTCAAGCAAAATGGCAGGAACTAATGGATTGCGGCAGTTTCTGATTCTGCTTTACAAAGGATTATTACTACGAAAACGGCATTATTTTACGACTTTTACAGAAATTGTCATTCCTATCATTATTGCGTGTATACCAGCCATGATAATATCACTAAATTCATATCCACGAAATGAAAGATCAAATAGAATGCAAGACAAATCTGCTTGGATTAGTTACTCTACATATGAGCCTTTTGATCCTTTTACTATTTATCAGCGTCGCAGTGAGAGTGTGGAGTTTGTGTATACACCACCAAATGATATTACCGATAAATTTATGAATGATTCAGTGGGCATGTTTACTACCAAAGTTTATGGTTATAGATATAAGGACGATTTCAGTAAGTTATTCTTTGATAAATAAATGTCTGCCTTAATTGATATATTATTTATTATCCTTATTCTATTTTCAGACTTTGTCCTAACCACAATTTTTAGTTGGGCAAATGTATTTTCAAATTTTGGTTTCTAAGTATTTAATATGGTTGTAATGAATTTATTAGAAGGATTTTTTTTCATTATTAAAAGCTTTGCAGCAACAGTTTTTTCTGTTTGGGTATTTTTATCTCAAGATATCTAAAGGCATAAATGTTAGATTGCAATGCCTGTTTTTGTAAATGTGGATGTCTCTAAAATAAGATATATGCAGAGCCGGCCTTCTCTATGAAGGAGCCCTAAATTTTTTGCAAAGTAAAAAGAAAAAGAAAAAAATACAAATATGAACACATATAACAAGCATGTTCATTTAATGTTTTATTTTGTTTTTGTTATTGATTACTTCGGGTTACTGGCAATGTAAAGAAAAGTTTAACACTGTTAATACATTTGAAATAAATCATTATAATTATTAATAAGTATACATTGCAATATGTGTTGAGAGTTATGTACATCCCTTTCTTTCAAAATCAAATCATGTAGTAAAACAATTATTTGCATTAGGTGTTCATCTACATCATTATAATGAAAGGTTACAAAGTTTTTCAACATTTTTTAAATTCATGTTTTTCTGAAGTTTTTATATCAGTGATTAATTTGAAAATTTTTAAATCTATCTGCTATCTGTACAATAATAGTATCAGTTACAGAGATAAAAAAAATAACATCTAAATTCCTCAACCGGGTTTTCTATAATTTCATCTTCTGCTGTTTCGAAATATGATTTTTCTCTTTTTTTGAATTCATTTTACAGGAAAATGTTCTGAAGGATTCAAATTACATGCTATCACTTTTGCTTCGTCTAAAATTGAGTTAAATTTTGGATTTCAGTTTTAATTTTATTGATTAAATTAAAAGCACAGTCAAGAACAACTGTTTTTGCTTGAAATAGTTTATTGATACTACTAATTTTGAACAAGTTGTAAACCATATTATTAAACATAAAATAAATGCCATTTCTTGTATTGAATCCAATAGACTTTTAGCTTCGAATACCGCTTTGCATCAATAAATTCTTCTAGGCCATTACAAGTTTGTTCAAATTGTGTATTCGTTGCTTTAACTGAATCTAATTTGGCTTCCCAACGAATGTCGCATAATGGTTTAAGAGTAATGTTTAAGTGCTTTTGTAGAATTTCCCATCTTTTTGTAGATACAGAAAATAAACAATATAAGAGTTGCAATATCCCCAAATTTTTTGTTACAATATATACTGCTGGAAGAGGCATCACAAATTAATAAATTAAAGGTGTGTGGCAGGCAAGGCACATAAATTGCATGAAGATTTAGAGCAATTATTTTACATTGTACAGTTTTATATTTCCCTTTCATGTTGCTACAGTTGTCGTATGCCTATCCACTACATTCCATAATATTTAAACCAAGCTCACTTAATATTTCCAATAAAGCTTTTGTAATTCCTTCAGTTACTTCAATAAACCCTATTATTGACTCCTTTATATTTAATCTTTTCTCTTCAAATTTACATACCTGATAAAGACCGATTTTTTTTAATGGGAAAGATCAGAAGTAGTATCCATTTGGGTACTGCAATAAGTGGCTCCTTTTGTATCGTCTTTAATTTTGTTAAAAACTTCAGTTCTTAACGCAGGAATAATTTGGTTTGTGATGTATGTGCTAAATCATGCACATACATCACAAACATTTGGATTTTTTTATTCCTTTTATATGATCCATACGCACAGAGTCGTTTTTATTTAAGTTGATTAAACTTTAAAAATTTCCATTATTAGGCGTTTTTCTATTATTTAATGGTTTCCTTGAAGTGGAAGATTATTAAATCCTAAAAAAAAATCACACCTGCACTTCTTTGAAATAGTAATTTAAATCGTCCTCTTTCCTTATTTACATAAACTTGATTTGTTTTATTAAGAACATAAATTTAGTCTTTTCAGTAATTTTTTCGAAGCAATAAATGAATTAAATGACAAATAGAACATCCATGGTCCTGAATTGCAGTTGATAACTTTTTCAAGGTATTATATACACCTATAAAGCGTGTTGATTTTCCGTTTCCTCTGGAAAATAATGTACAGCGAAAACAAAAAAATTGAGTCTTCCGTTTTTGAATAAATTAATCAGCTGCCATGTTCGGTTTCAACATTTGGCCTTTGTTAAAAGTAGTACGTAGTGGAAAATGATCTACCTTCAGCAATTTTAGTAAACACTCCTTTGAGTTGTACAGGTCCGATTTTAATATAAAACATTCTAAAATTTTCCGTTATAATACTTGGCCTTAAACCAGATATCTTGATCATATTTGTTATTGTCATTTTCGTCATTATTTACTGATTCCGTCATATTTCTATAAACACACAGTTCTTAACAAAATTCACCGTTTCAACATTTCATTGTAAGATTGTGTACTTTGAGCGAAACTTTCTTCTCCAGTTGAAGTTTAAATTGTAACTTCTGAAATCGAAGTAATTTCTTTGCCAGAATTACTTCGTAACCAAAAAAAAAAAAAAAAAAAATCTACTTGTGACTTTTTGAAGTTTAGCTTTTGATCTTTTTTCTTTTCTCATAATTTTTTTTGACACCCAGAGGGATATTTCCTTGCCATGGACATGGTTATATCTAACAGTATTAAGTAGCTTATAGAATGAATGATCAAATTGCTATATACTATACTATACGCTATTACCTAATAGGTGAGGTAAGTGACTGTACTTACAATAGTGACTCACATTATAATGTTTTGCACACTTGCACTAGATTATAATATATACTGTAAACTTCATATATTTCCAAATCCGTCGACTTCTCCATTTAAACTTCTTCCTTAATTCTTTTCATTCCGGTCATGGCCGATGAAGCAGTAATGCAGTGTGCATTGCTTGGAGTTGATTGTTTAATTTATCTTCGTTTTACTTTTTGTTTGAGTAACTTAATATAAACAAACATACATAGATGCACTTATAATATGATTGCATTAGATGTAGAAAAAAGTAAATAGCTCATGCTTTACAAGTCCATTTGAACCCAGTCTCAGCCTCAAATTCTGCCCGCCGCTTTGTCTTAACCTGTCTGAAGGGGATTTCCTTATTCATAAATGAACCCCCCCCCCCTTTTATAGGCATCACTGCGATCATTGCCTAATAACGTCGTCAGTCGATGCTCAGCCAGTAAAGTGAAAACAAACTTGTACCCATGTTTACGTTATATAGTATGTGTAAACGTTATTATTGTTCAGAACCCCATTTTAATTCTTAATCACGGTGGGGCCCCCTTCAATCACCGGGCCCCGGTGCATAGCATCCCCCAGATAGTTGGCCCTGGGTATATGTATTGCAAAAGTATAAAGTTGAAGAAAAAATATTTTTTACTTAATAACACTTAATACATTTCTCAAAAGGTTAGTAACTATAAAGAAAACAAAAATATAACATTATTTTTAAATATGAAGATTTACTTTTGAAATCATATGTGCATTTCTATTTTCGCTATAGAATCGATTATAAATTTGATGATTTTCTGACTGTCCTTTAGAATGAAATGAAGTATTAGTTCTAATTCATTTAAAACTGATTAAAAATTATCTGTTATAATTTTGTCAACAAAATATGCGAGTTGAAATTATCAAAAAAATTTTCTCAAAGAATTTTTAGAAAATAATACCTATATGTACTTAATTGATTTCAATTTTATAATACAATTACTTAAGCACATATTGGCTGATATTAGTATGATATTATTTTTTAAAAGTTTTGTTCATGCAATATATAGATTTATGATTCTTGGTAGAAAACTATTCCATCCAATTCTTCCACAAATAAATCTCTGGTATAATTATTTATAACTAAAATTTATCAGATTTCTTTAAGAAATTATTAACTATGAAATTTTCATACATCATCTAATTTTGAGATAAATCTTTCATAAAAAGAATTTAACATGATGTTAAAGATAGCTACCCTGTTGATATAACATCAGATAGATGAAGCATAAAATACAAAAAAATGCAAATTTTGTAGACTGCAATTTAATATGTTAATTTGTACTATATTTTGCATATGGAAAATGCAACTTATATTGTATTTTACAAATGAATTCTGTAGTATAAAATTCAATATGAGGAAAGAACAGCATAATTAATGAACTCTTTTAAAAATAGTTGTTATCAACCTAATTTAAAATATTTTATTTGATAAAAGATAATGACATTTTCCTATTAACTGAAGTAGTTGTTGGATATATATAAAATTTTCTACTTTTTCTTCAGAAAGTAATTAAAATATATTTCGTATAATAAAATTGTTAAGTATAACAATTTTTCTTTGAAAAATTTAGAATTTATGATGCATGGTTATTAACTGTAGTTTATATTAACATAAAATATGGTTTTGATTCACTAACAGAAATATCAGTGTTTCTTTCAAAAATTAAAATTTGTTGTCTGCTGTTGTGAAGTTTATGTTAAATTATATAAAGTATGTATTATTGTGGTCGAAAGAGAGAGAAATAATGCACTATTTATTCTATAAAGTATTTCTTTGATAGCAATTGTTCTGAAACTAAACTTTTATCTTTTACTTATGTTATTATATAGAAATCAAATAATTTTTTAATTGTTTACTTAACAGTAATGTGTTGTTAATAATTCTAATGTTTTAAAGTTCTACTTAGTTGCTGTAAATACTTGAATGATTTAATTTCAATAATAGAATTAAAAAATGGATGGAAGGACATTTAAATTAGTTTGCATTTTTTTGAATAATCATTTTAATTCCCCAAGATGTTAATGGTCTTATGGCAGAATTTTGACTATGAGATATGGCTATAAAATATCAATTATTTATGAATGCCCAGTGCATATTAAATTACATCATAGGGAATCAGAGGTTCTGTTATTGAGGGAAAGTTTGGAAAAAAGATTGCTAGGTATGATATTGATCTCTTCATCTAACCATGCTTAAAAAAAAATGGCAATTTCAGATTGATCATAATTCAAAAAATAAATTTTGAAGAGTTTTAAATTTGAGATTTTACCTTTTTTTTTTTTATCAGTCTAAAAATGCCGTTTAATAAAAAAGTAGAATGAAGTGAAAAAAAATTAATAGTCACTTGTGAAAATTGTTCTTCATATTTATTCTATAGGTGTAGATTTTAATTTATATGCCTTATTAATAAAAACTTGTAAAATGCTACTGTTATTATGTGTGACTTTATTTAAGCATTATTGGGAGGTGTAATCTGAAATATTAACATTGAACACATTTTTTTTCTATGGGTTGGAATTTTGGAAGCTTTAAATTTCTACTGAGTACTATCTTTTCCACAATGATTAAATTTATTTGACTATTAATCTGGAATCTATTTAGTGGAAACTTATTTTGCATAACAAGTGATTATTAACATTGAAGCTTTTGAATTCAGGGATTCTTACAAATAGTTTATGAAGTATTTTTCTCATTTATAAAAGTAATGGTATTAATAGTCGAAAAAATGTTAGTATGTTATAAGAATATTTACTTTTATGTTTCTGATATCAAATAAATAATAATCAATTATTACTTTAAATATAATTAGCACTAGATATTCATTTCTACTATTTCTAAAATATTTTTTTATATGTATTGCCATAGTGTAATATATTTCTATTTTTAATATAGATTTGAAGTAAAAATAATAATAATAATAATAATAATTTTTTTTGTGCCTTGATAATTTTTTTTTATTTGCTTGGCAGATGTTAGTGGTATTTAAAACTTTCAAACAAAATAACTTTTTTACTAGTTCAGAAGTTCTCAAAAAGCTTTCAGCCATACAAAATTGCAAACTTCTATTTTGTGACATAAGGTTACTTTTAATAAATTTAATGGAAATTTTCACTGCTTTGAAAATAATTGCTCAAAGTAGCAGTCATTTGATATCTGGTATAATAATGAAACTTTTCTCTGAATTTTAGTTTCAAAAAGTGTGACCACTGAAAAAGAATTGGAGATTTACTGTATTTCTAAACAAAAGAAAAATCCTTCCACTACTGTAATTGGAACTGTATTCAACAATTTTAACGATAAATTACCTGCAAGCTTAGATTACAAGCTTCGTTTCAGTAATGGATATTACTCTTATGACTTCAAAACAGAAATGAAATATTGGATGAATGAATATCCTAATTACTATACTGGTATTGTTTTCTTCTCCTTTTGCATTTTTTTTAGTTTAATATGTAGTAAATGTTATGTTAGATTTTACTCCTGATTTATTTTTAGTCATATAAATATTCATTAATAAAGGAGCTTACCATGCATGACAAAATGTTTTAATTTAAATATTGGATAGAATTTTATAGTCACTAAAAGAAATAATATGCATTTAATCTTTCAATAATTTATTAATGTAGAGACATATTAACTCCGCCTCGAAGAACAGGCCTCTACTGATCGGATTATATATCAAATCAAATATCTCTCACGGGCCCTAGGGAAAAGCCCGGTTGAGATTAATGCTTAGAGATTGCTCATATTACAAGAATCACACATTAATCTAACATAAACGAACTTAATGAACTGGACGAACGGCTGGGCCGTTTTACATCGATGAACGCTATTACAGTACTGAATACAGTTTTAATGGCGGGAATCAGATAGCTTCTTATTGGCTGTTGAGTAATGACACGAGCGCGGCCATCATGACGCTCGTACACCACATTAATATAAGTCAATTTTTTTGTTAAAAAAAATAAAAGTACAATTATTTAAAAAAATTATCTCTTAGTTTGATTGTAAGGTATCTATTTTGCAGTTTTTAAATAATTACTCTAAAACGTTCAAATAATTGATACTGAGGGTCTTTAAAAAATAATAACACTTAAGCTAAAAACTATTTCTTATCAACTAAAAAAATGATTTTTGATGTGAGGTATTTTAAATTGTGCTGAAATTCTAATGTCATTATTTGTCTAATCAAAATTCCTGGCATTTTGTTTAATTACAGATAAGATGTATATTCTAGTGCTGATATATGTTTGCTTGCTTATTTCTCAAAAATCATACGTCAAATTTCAGTGTGCCAGCATATGTATTTTATTTACTATATACTTGTGATTCAAAATAATATGATTTGCTTCAAGTAGCCTATAGTATAATTTCATGTTTAACTTATCATAACTGAATAACTTTGAATGTACTGCAAAGATGTTGATTTTTATTTACTACCTATTTACATTTGGATATATTGAAATTCTGATAAGCAAATTAAAATATTTCCAGCAACACGCCTATAGCTATTTTTTGTTTATAGGAGAGGTGATTTAATGAAATCCAATTGGTACCACTGGCTTTTTCATGCATTTCTAAAACACATCTAAAAATGAGATTCAATGTTTTATTTAAAACTAGCCGCCTTTGGCAACCAGCCGGTTTGCCAATCTTAATGTTCGTTAAAATTTTAATAATTAAATATTTTATGCAATTCCTACTTTAATAACTTCTTCATCAAAATATTTTAAAACTTCATATTTTGATAGTCATATAATTCACTCATAATATTATAATATTAATCTGCAATTAATATAATAATATTTTTTTACTGAAACGAAGCATTTTTTTTTATATGTTTACTGAAAACAGAGTCACTGAGTGTTTAAACTTTATCAGCACTAAAGAATATCTTTCTGAATTTATGTAATGTCTCAGGAATTTTGTGTTTTCTTTTACTGTTTCTACAGATTGAATTGAAATTAATTATAAATGCATTGAAATGTAAAATCAGATATAATAAAAGCTATTTTATTAAATTGTATGAATTACTAATATATTTAATGAAAACAATTCTTAATGTGAAAAAACAAGGTGTGAAAGTAATTCTTTTTTATCAACAGAATTAGTTGGTGTAAAATTTAAATTTTATATTAAATTCATTAATATTTTATTTGAAAGTTCATAAGTAATTTGTGAAGTAAACAATTTTATGTTAACTTATAAAATACATATATTACCTATCACTGCAATAAAAAAATCATCAAAAGCTTTAAAAAGTATTAGATTAATTTAATTTTAAACTTTAAAAAATATTTCCAGGAAAAAAACAAAACGATTTTTAACAAAATAAAAAAGAATCTCCATTAAAACAAGAAAAACTAACAATAATACCCCAATGTACATATCTAATAAATTTACATTGTGATTTAAATGTTATTAAATGAAGTTTGAGTGTTATTAAATGATCAATAAGCTATAGAGGACCTTAAGATTTTCTACCATGCCGTTTCTTTTATTCACACTGGGAAAAAATAAATAATTTTGAATTTTATGCAAGGTAAATGTCTTAATAATAAATTATTTTTAAGTGAATTTAAAATACACCTAAACATCAAGGAAGAAAGCGGGATTCTGCTCATGGCAGCCAATCATCCTACCCGTGTGACGTCACAAATAAGGTGTGAGGCCTTCTTTTACGAAGGTCGTGCATTAACATGGGAAAAAAACCCGAAGCCTTACTTATTTGGCGGTGGAGAAAATGAAAAGATTTTTTGGCGGGAAAGTTAGTTTTTAATTAATACATATTTCTGTCCCATAACCTATTCTTATGAAAAATGGGCAAATCGCAAGTACTAATGAATTTGATTATTACCTCAGAAAATTGCCTCAGAAACAGAACTTTGTAACCTTTTTTTTTTAAACTCTTGGAAACAAATTATTGTGATTTTATTAACTTTTTGGGCAAATCACAAGTACTAATGAATTTGATTATTACCTTAGAAAATTGCCTCAGAAACAGAACTTTGTAGCAAAGACCCTTTTTTTTTCTCCTTTAAATAATTTTGGAAACAAATTACTATTATTTTATTAACTTTTTTCACTCAAATTTTTATTTTTTCAAGGAAGGATACATTTATGATTTACTTTGTTTGTTAAGATAAATTTCAAGGAAAAATGTTTAAAACTAACTTAAAATGACTAAGATTATTATAAATAAAAAATAAAATGAAATATTAATGAATTGAATGAAAAAAATAAAATAAATAAAATCATATTATGCAGAGACTACAAAGATAATTCTTTTTTTTTTAATAAAATAAGATATAAGTCATATTATTTAAATTTAATTAATCTTTTTGAGCAGTTAGAGGGAAATAGTTTTAAACTGAATATTTTATTGCATTTAGTATTGAAACATTTGCTGAAAATTTTTATTAAACTTGTTTATCCTATGTGTGCTCTTATTTTCAAAATATATAATATTGTCTTTGATTCTTATGTCTAATTAAATAAGTTGTAATATTTTTTTTTCTAGCTTATACAAATTCATATTTTCTTGGATGGCAAGCTTGTGTTGAACAAACATTTATCAATAAAAAAATGGAAGAGCAAGGAAAAAATATTGACTACCATGTGAGTGATTTCTTACATTTCGTTAACGTTTCTGCATATATATACTTCAATAAGTAACTCTTTTTTGAAAATATATATATTATACAGTAGGTTTTATCATTTCTGGAATATGGTCGGGATTTGTTACAGTTTCTTGCTAGTTAGTTTCTTTTAAAATCAATGAAATACCAAATTTTTATTCATAAATCTTTAAAAAAATTATATTGTTTGAATTCTATAAACATTTTATGCAAGACAATGACATGATAGTCGCACAAGAAAGTAATGAATTGTTTTTCATTCCTTTTCTTAGCTTCATTTTATTTTATTTCATTCTGTTATTATTTTTCTGTCATTTTATTTCTGTTTTTTTTATAGGAGTAGAATTAAAAAGAAAATGCTGTATTTTCCTTGTACCTTTTTATTTTTCATGATTCATACATGAATGAATTGTATATTACAGAGACTGGAATAGAAATTCTATTTTTTTCATTCTGAATCTTTGATGTAGCTTCTAATAGGGTGCTTCTCTGGAATATTGTCATGCTTTTTAGAAAGAAAGCAAACTTTCTGTATTCAAATAAATGCAAATATATATATATATATATATCTATATATATATATATATAGCATAGTAAAATTACTAATATGAGACTGAAAGAGTATAACCAGATAATATGAGGTAAATAAAAATAGTTAGGAATCTTCGCACAACTCATTGCTGCATTTGTTGTTGATATATCCAAATCAAAATTTAAAAAATAATTGAATAACGTGTAAAATGATACTAAATATATAGGGAGTCTATTTTCATCTTACTTGTCATCTTACAAATTGTGACTGTTGAGAATTATAATTCTTTTTATTGTATTATTAAATTTATTAATAATACAATAGGAATGCAAAGGAAGATTTCTGTATGTCTTTAATTTTCTTTTTACAAAAATCCTAGCAGAATAAAGAGCCTAGATTTAATTTTATTTTTCATTAAATAATGTGCAAAGATAAAAAATAAAAAACTAGATTTTTCAGAGCAATTTTCTTTTGAAAGCCTTCTTAAATTTATTAATTGTGCTTTGTACTGAAATATATAAATGTTCTTCAGCATTATGATTTGTTTTTTTCAGTGGGTATATGCATTACTTTAGCATTGCATCATTTTTTTTAAATTTCCACATTTCTCATGGTTAAAGCATATTAAATTCTTCCAAATTGATCAAATTTAGCTGTGTGCTATTAGTCAATCCTTTTTTTTTTTTTTTTTTTTTTTTTTTTTGTAGTTCATAACTTTACTACTTGAGTGATGGAATTAAAATTGCCAATCTGATAGCTAAGAATTTGATTAATTTTTCCCATATAATAAATATTAACTGTTCTTTTTTTCTACTATTTTTAAAATAATTCTTATTTTAAGTATGAATGTATTTTTAGATTCGCATATAAATATGAGTATGAGAAAAGGCTTTAAATTTATACTACCAAATTTTATTTTACTTTTATTTATCAATTGTTTTATATTTGTAGGTCTGGATGCAAAAATTTCCTTATCCTGAGCATAGGAGTGATACAAGTAGTGATAATATAATTAATATTGTTTCTTGGTGCATTGCTTATGGACTTTTGTTTTTTGTAATGAATATCGTTAGAAGAGTTATTGAGGAAAAAGCAAATGGATCAAAAGTAAGTTTGCATTTTCAAAGTTATTTAAGTATGTAATTTAAAAGTTTCATTTGAGAAAAGTATTATAAATATTGTTTATCACTAGCATGTTTAAAATGGTTAAAGTTCTGCCTATTTACAGTTGATTGCTTTTCAGACTCGCTATAGTCAAAATTTTTTATTAGAGATGTAATAATCCATTAATTATTTATATATATCTTAAACAATTTTAAGTATTTTTCTAATTTATAATCATAAATATGAAGTGATATCTTTATTATAATGTTATATGAATAAGAATAATATAATAATAATAAAAGAACCATTTTTCAAAACTTAATCTTTTTTCTAATTTTTTTAAATTATGAAAAAAAAAAAAAACTTTGTAAAAAATCTTCTATTAATCTTATTCTCAGTAATAAATCATAATATTTTTTTTTGTTTTGCTGGAAGAAATATATATCAAATCATATGCAATCATATGCATGGAGAAATATTATACATATCAAATCATATGTATCATGGCAATTATATTCTCAAGAAATGTCAAAATTAAATAAATTGTTATTGCTAATTGCTTGAACAACAAAATTTGGACATATTCGAACTGTTTATGACAAATATTAATGATTTTTTTTTTTTTACTCTGTTGAATTGCTTAGACATTATTGTTGTCCTCCTAATTATTATGTAGAATTAAATTACATTGACAATTATCATTTCTTTTCCTCAAGTATGGATTTTTTAAAAAATTCCAGTAATTTTGGAATTTTATTCAAGCAGTTCAATTAATTAATATTTTATGAATAAGTAATTGTGTTTATTTGATAATCCAAGGAAAAAAATTGAACATAACTGTTGGGATAAAGCAAGCAAACTGTGTTTACCAACAGATGAATATCTGTATGACTGTATTAAAAGGAGTTTTACTCATTTACAAGTCCTTGATCCTGATTGAGTGTTATTAATATAATATTCAATGCTAAATAATTTTTTTTATTATAGGCTTTTCTGTGTTTTCTTATGTAATAAATGCACTATCTTCAAGAATTATCGCCAGTCTTTATTTAAAATTTACAATGAATAATAGCAAAGTGCAATTCTGATTGGTCATAATTTTTAGTGAAAGAGTCATTAAATCATAACTGAAATTTTCAAAAGAAAAATATAAATACAGGCAAGATAAATGTACCAGAATTAAATGGAACCAACTGTTTTATTTTGCGATTAAAATTCCAAGCTGCCTTGATACTAAAAAGATTAGATTCCATAATGTCAAAAGTGTAAAAATTCAAAAAAAAAAAAAAAAAAATCTGAATGTAAAGTTGTGACAGAATGGGAACAGAAAATTTCTGTTACTGTTCTTATATCAAGTTGTCACTTTTGTTGAATAGGCAATGCAGTTTATATAGGAGAGGAATGGAAAAATGTCTTGGATGAAACAAAATCAACATTTATTGATCATTATTGTATAATTGACAATAATGAAATAAACGATTTTAATAATAATGAAATAAACGCAAAAAATATTAAAAAATTATTGAAAAATTATTTTGCTATAATAATAGTATATAATAGTGGCTGAGCATCACTCTCTTGGATTAGATATCACAAATAGGGAGTTTATGTATTATACATTACACTTTTTAAATGAAAAATCTTCCCAAGTACAAGAGATTCTAAAAACTCAGCAAGACAATCGTTGTATGAAGTATTACAAATTTTCTCTGAAGATTAAAAATCCATAATTTGCTGATAATTATGCATAGAAGAAACCACTACCGAAAAATTTTATTCAAGAAATAGTCCTGATACAATATTTTATTATATTGCAGATGATCTGATCACATGATTAAGGACTGTTTTTTAAAGAAATAAAAATTCGAGAAGTGATACATTCAATGGAAATAATAGGGAAGAGAACACATCATCATATTAACCAGTCTACCAATTTGCAAAATGTTACAAGTTCAATTTCTACAGGTTGTATTCATCAAAAAGAGAAAAACTAAGTACAAAATGCCATTGTTAAAATAACAATATAATGGTTGTTGAATATTGGATTCTTTTGGCATATGATCAAGGGCAGTATTTGATTAGAAAATATAATACCTGAAATGAAATATATTTATTTAGCAGGTAAAGATTCTAAAATAGTTTTCTGAAAAGACCAGAAATGTAAAAGTAAAAGTTTTGATTAAAAAATATTATAATTCTATAAATTTAGCTAGAGATAATGTTAATTATGTTTCAACTGAATGTAATTTATTATCTGTAACATATTTAGTGAATAAAGGTTGTAAAATTAAATTGGATAACAATTTATATGGATATTTGACAAAAATAATAAATTTAAAAAAAAAAACGTTTAACAATATTAGGAGATTATGATTGTATTTAAAACCATACGTTGTTTCAATAAAATCTTATGTTTCTGATGAGAATAAAAGGCTATATTGATATTGTTAATATAAATTGTTATATATGTAAACTTATAAAAAAGATATCCTGGAAAACATCTTAATGTTAACATAGCATCTAATGTTAAAAACATCTTAATGTTAACATAGCATCTAATGTTAAAAGCATCTTAATGTTGACGTATATCAAAGCTTAAAAATTCTTGAATTGTTTCAGGCTAATCTGTGTGATCTTAAGCAATCTAAATCATTTGGTGCAGTAACGGTTTTCTATCCAGGTACAGGTCATGCCATGACACATAGACAAAGTTCATGGACATTTTCAACATTGCAGCCTTATTCACAGAAAATTTTTATCCCTTAAGTAAAAAAAAAAAAAAAAAAAAGAAAAAAGAAAAATGTTGAAAATTTTACTTAAATTGTCTATGAAATATTAAATTAAAATTATATAGAAAATATTTTTAAATTTCAAATTTGATAGACATATAATTCATACTACTATTTTAAAAACCTTTACATCGTTCCATACATTCTGATATGTATTTCTCTAATTTTCTATCTATATTTTTATCCATCCAATTATATTATAGGAAAAGGCAACAGTATTTGAAAATATAGAGATTTAATTCAAAATATAATTTTAAAAATGACTTTAAAAATATGTTTTATACTGAAATATACTCAGCATGGAAAAATAAACTGAATCATCATGCCTTGTAATCCAGTTATAGGTGGGGGGGGGGAGCGAGATAAAATACTAGAAACTTTAATTTTTGTTTTGCATTTTAAAGGTTTTTTGTTCATTGTTAGAATTGTTTGAAAAAATATATTATATGTAGGATAGAGTGTAATAGGAATGATGTAAACGAACAATGTTTTTGACAGATGAATATTTGTATGGCTATATTTTCCCACTATTCTTATTTCAATACATTTCTTCTGCCTTCCTTGATCCTGTTGATGTGGGTTAGCTGTTCATCTTTTCTTTAAATTAGCTTGTTTTTTTTATTATTTGCACTTATCTGAATTTGTCATTAAATTATCATATAGAAATTTAATATTATTGTGTTCTTGAAGAATACTTATTATTGAGTGGTTATTTCACAAATCTAAAATTTGAGTTTTGCTTTGTCATACAATATATGTTGTATATTATTTTTGTAATAGATATTATTGGCATTCTGAACATTAATGATTTTTTCTCTCTTTTTTTTCTTCTAGGAGCTATTGAAGATGATGGGAATGACAGATTTTACATACTGGACAAGCACATTTGCGAACTATTTCACAATTGGATTTATCATCTTTTTGATTATTACAATTGTTTTTAAAGCACCACTGAAGAATAAAATAATTTACTTGGAACATTCAAATTTTATGCTAGTCCTTTTTATTAACTTATTATTTATAGCCAGTCTTATATTATTTTGCATGGCCTTCAGTGTATTTTTTAGCAGAGGTATTGCTTTATTTTATTTTTTCTTGTTATTTAATTCTATTTACATTATTTTTGCTATTACCATCGTTAAAAAAAGACTGTAGGCTTCGCTAATTTATAAATATTAAATTTAGTTTAAAATAATCTAGATCTGAATTTTTTCAACCCTCTCGCTTTTGCTACATAATGAAAACGGCTTGTTGGCAAATTTAAATTTGTTCCACTTTTCTTAAAATGAATATCTTTTAAAAATAATTATTCTAAATTCATAAATAACATTGGTTTTTAATAAGTTCTTTAAATTCTTTAAATATATATTTGAAAGAAAGTTTAAATACTACATTTGAATCTTATAGAAAAACTTCATAATTTGATTTTTCAATCTCAATTTAAAAAATACTTAAAATATGTCCTTGTAATATAATGTTGTTTACTCGTTCACCCCCATTTTTATTTAATAATTTTAAACCGTTAAAATTATTTATTTCAATAATTGATCATTTAGTAATTTGATTGTATTTTGCAACTGAGCCATTCAAATTATGTATTTTTACTTACAACTATTAAAAATATTTCTGTGACTATTAACATGTATCTGATGTCACTAAAAATGAATACAGTGCATTAAAATGTGTAAATAATACTTATTTTTGTAGTAAAATATTTTTCTTATTCTATGTTTATTTTATTTTAGCTATATTTGCAATCATTGCCATGCTTGTCATTTACATCCTTTCATTTACTCTTCTCATGGTTCAGTTTTTCTTTATGGATAAATCATTAAATTTTATGGCATTATCTGTAGCTGTTAAATTAACAATGTGTCTGTTACCAACTGGTTCTTTGCTGACTGTTTATCATTTGATTGACAGATATGAAGGCATGGGTGGGTATTATCATACATATTTATTGCATTTTTAGTCATTTTACTTTTTATTTTGATTTAAAAATTATTTCTGAATTTACTTTTACACTTATTATATTATTTAATATTCTGTTAATTTTTTTTATTTTCTAGTTAAAAGCTATTCATTAATTCTATGCTTGAAAGTTCTTTATTTCAATTATCAATCATTATTTACATGTAAAATCATATTATCTTGAATTAGTATTTAATATCTCATTTTTACCATATTTATTGAAAAGGTTTGTTATATTTTTTGATCTTCAATTAATGTACATGGCAATAAATTTCAACTAATTTATCAACAAGAATCTTAATTGAATTGCCACATTGTCTTGCTGTCTCATTATGACCAAGTGAAGATTTATCATATAAAGCAGTTAAAAATATTGGAAGACATTCAAAGTATATTTTATTTTTACTGGAATACATTTATTTTAAACTTCTTTCTTTTGTTAATATTCAAAGAATATTCTTAATGTTGTTTTCTTTTCAGGCTTATCTGATCATTCACTTTTTTGAATTAAATTAAAAGTTTCAATAATTTTGAGATTAATTAATTAAAGTTTCAATAATATTGCATGAGGATTACATTGTTTATAATGAAACAGTTTTTACAATAATTTTTTGAGTAAATTTCCTTATCATTATTTAAGATTAAATCTTTTTATCACATAATTTCTTAAAATCTACCATTTTATAATCAGAAATGAAATAATTTTTGCTGCAACAGAGTAATGTATTGTGGCTAAATTGTAATTTTTTTTCGTGTATGTGTCTTTTGGGAAATATTTCCAGTTTTCATCTGCTTTGTAAAATTTTATAATTTTGTGGCATTTATTATATATTCATAGAATTAGTATTATCATAATTACATTGGCACACACAGAATTTTTAAAATAACACTGCTAATTAAAAACCCTTGAAGCAATTTTGTCCCAAACTATTGTATTACACAAATTGATATTTCTCATATAAATTGAATAACTAAAATTGTAAAGATATCTATATTTTTCTCTCTACAGTTGCCATAAGTACTAATAAAATTTGATAAAATGAAACACACTGCAGAATAATTTTTTAAATTATTTTCTACTCAAGTTCAATCTTACAATTTTTGTTTATGAATAGAAAGACTAAATTGTATTTTATTCCTTTATTTAATAATAGTCTAATATTAATAAATATCTGATATTAAATAATAAAAATGAATAATTTATTAGGAATTACGAATTTCAATATGTACTTCTTTTTTCCAGAGAAGGGCATTCAGTGGAATAATCTAACTGAATATCTGATATATTCTGATTTGAATTTGCTTATGGTAATCATGATGATGCTTTTCTCCTGTATTTTGTATGTTATTTTCATCTGGTACTTTGATGCAGTTTGGCCATGGCAACCTGGTGTTCCCAAACCATTTTATTTCTTTTTAACGGTAAATTTATTTCTTTTTAACAGTCTCAGATTATTGATTGTAATTGAGCTTAATACATGAACATATATGCATATCATCAAAAAGAAAGTTATCAGGGTAAGATACAATCTACATGGAGTGAATCCAATGTTACCTTTTTGCCCTAATTACCTGTTCATCAGCATTCGAGAAAGATAGGCTCTTACTTCAAAACAATATTGTTAGAGTTTTCCATTCTGCTGGAAGTATGTTTCTTCATTTCATAAAAATCATTTGAATATGGGGCATAATACATTTTTGTAATAAGTTTTAATTTATGTCATCAGTTAATGTGTATTCAAAGAAATACAATTAATTCAAATGTTAACTAATTACAACACAAAGTTACCATTTGTAGTGACATAAATGGCTGATGTAACAAGCATAACATAATTTTTTTAAAACCCAAATGTTAACTGTCAGTGGTTTGATAAATATAGATGATGTCTGCAGCATCACATAATTCTTTCACTCCTTGATGACAATTTATATTTAAAAAAATGTTATAAACACACCAATCCAAGTACCAGAAGACTAGTGCTTGGGACATCAATACTCCCGCTTGCCCTCCAATCTGATATCAGTACTCTACTACATCACTGATCATCTGATAAATTCACATTATTATTCATTGTCAAATCAAATGTATCAATTGTTCATTTGTTAATTTCTTTCTTACTAAACAGATATTCATAGCTCATAGAAAGGTGATGGTATTTCTCTTGATGTTAAATGGCAGATTTTTTTTTTCTGTAGAAAAGTTATTGGTTTGGTGCTGAACCAGAAAAAGGAGAATACGATATATTCAAAATTGAGAGCAGTTCTGATTTTTTTGAAATGGAACCTAACATGAAAATAGGTGTTGTGGTCAAGAATTTATCAAAGGTAATATTTATTTCACAAGCAGTGAAGAGTTTGCTTTCTTTTCTCTGATGCGTTTTTTTTAAATCAGAAGTTCTATTATAATACTGTATTCTAAAATTCATCATCATTATTATTATTTTTATTTTGTATTAATAAATAATTTTTCTGTATAAAATTAGTATTGCATTTTTTCTATCATACTTATATATAAATACTTAAAAAGTCAGATATTTCATTATCTTTGTAATAATCATTATCATCATGATCACATTAATATTGATTCAAAATATTTTAGTCATGCTTTTATACATGACTTATATTTACACTCGACCATTTATCTATATGTATATTGTTATTTCATATTTTTTATGTGCAATAATTATAATTTCTCAAAATTGTTTTGAAAAATTTAAGAAAATAATAATTTATTCTGCAGACAAATAGGTTTTTGAGAGAAAAATTCTTAAATCAAAATGTAATTTTTCAATAATTATTTTACTGATTTTTTTAAATAGCCAGTTTTATTTTTTTAACACTAGGTACATAAATGTAGCTTACACTACGTAGTGAAATATTTCGCTGTTAGTAATTTAGTATTTGTTCTTCATGTGTAGTTAGTATATAGAACTTGGGAAATGAGATTGCAACTGAGGGTGATGAATTTAATGCATTTAAAACTCACAAACATCACATTTGTGTTCATATGATACGAGATTTTATGTCTACAAGATTGATTCCTTATTTATGTTTAGAAAATCGTACCCAAATATTTTGTAAGATTACTTTATCTAGTCTCTTAAAAGACTTTTTTTGTGTTAATTATCATATCAGAAATTCATACTACGTTTTCTTCCAATTGTTTTCAACTAAATGAATAACTAGGAAATGACCAGAATATGATTTATGATAAAGCAGGTATTTAGACGAAAATCTAATAGCAAGAGTTATTGCTATCAAAAGGATTCATGAAATATCTGAGATCTTTGCTAGCATATAGCTATGCATGCTGCACCTCTGAAAATTATCTTGTATGATTTTCAAACGCATATATTAAAATAATCATTTAAACACTTATTTTATATGACTTTGTAGCGGATCGGTATGAGCGAGGATAGAACCTGGGACCTTGTGGTTCACAGCCGAGTAACAAAACCACAATACAAAAGCAATTGCCCATGTAGAGTAACTGTTAACTGGCTTATAAGCTTTCACCACAACATCATACTTATTGATATTTTTATATAAGCTAGCACTCCTGCAGTATTTTATTTCACATATTTTATTATAAAATATGATTGCAATATTTATTTGTCTTTACATTTTTATTACATGTTTTAAAAATTAATATATAATATCCCTCAAAAGTGAATCCTCTTTCTAGAATGGAAAATTCTCATTTTATTTCATTTTTAAGTAACTTTCATTAGTACTCTTAATCGAACGATATTGAAATCTATAATTCATATTACTTATACTTGGCAATTTATTTATTTTTAAAAATTTTTACTGCCTATTTACTGAATTTGATAAAATAGTGTTAGAATTTTTTGTCCATTTCTTTTTTTATTTTATTGTTAACATCAGTGTTATGTAAAATCATTTATTTAAATTCGGAAATACATTTTATGTGTGCAGGAATTTCGAACTGGGTTAGTGTCAAAGTTGGCTGTAAATAATATATCTTTAAACATCTATGAAGGTCAGATTACTGCTCTTCTTGGTCATAATGGAGCTGGAAAAACAACTACTATAAATATTCTTACTGGTATGTATCAAAGACTGCATGCAAAGATATCCTTACTTAGCTGAGTGAGTGTCTACTGAATAATTTTTCTTTCAAGACTTCATTTATTATGTGTCTGAAGGGATTGTACAAAATCATACAAATATTTATTTGATTATTTATATATTAATGTTAGTTTTGTTGTAACCATGCTCTTTGTTTGTCAGAAATTTCTTTCTTTTTTTTAAATATTATTACAGAGTTTATATATGGAGTGATATGCATATTTTTCATGTAATGCTGAAAATGTTTCAAATAAAAGAGTATTTTGCACAGATAAGTACTAGCCAAATCTTGCTATTTTGTTGAAAATTGCATTTATATATTTAGATATAAAATATGATTTAAATTCAAACATATTTATACCCAAATATACAAGACGTCATATCATTTATATGATCTTAATTGATATCTTGATTTTCCAAGCTAATTGCAGACTTTTGTCATTTTAAGCGAAATTCTAGAAATGATTGTGTATGTATTTAACAAAAAATTGGCAAAATCTATTTTCGGCAAATAAATAAATAAATAATAGTAAAAAAATTTAAAAAAACCCCAAAAATATGATAATTGGCAACGAGTTGCGAAATATTGAGTATCTTGATCAATCTCTAATTTTACATGTAAAGCTGGTGCTCATTTTGAAACTGACAATTATTTTTTGTTTGTTATATAACTTCTTACATAGTAGACATCTTTCAAATCATTGAAAAGTTTTTGTTTTGTGAATGGTTTTTATTACAAAAATAAAATTGTGCCTCTGCTTTTTTACATATCACTTACTTTATAATTCTTTGAACAAAAATAGAATTTTCAAAGTTAATATTATCTAGTGACATAAGTATGCTATTGTATTTTTCTCTTTGTGGTAAAAATACTGTGGATTAAGAACTAAGAAAACTATCTAATATGATATTCTAGGTCTTTACACTCCCACAAGTGGAACAGCTTCTATAAATGGCCAGGACATTTTAAGACAAACAACTGCGGCTCGCAGAGGTCTTGGTGTTTGCCCACAACACAATGTTCTGTATGATACACTTACAGTTGAAGAACACTTGAAGATGTATGCTGCAGTATGTATCATGAGTTTAAAGTTTTCTTTTTATTAATTATTTTTATTTTGTATTTATTTTAATAGATTTTTGTCATTCATAATGCAATGAATCATAAATGAATTTTTTGATTGGCATAACAGAAGCATGTAATTGAGAGGTTTATCAGAATTTCATATAATTTCTTAGAATTTTCTGTTTGTTTGTAAAAAATTGGAGCAAGTCTTAAAAATATATTCAATATTAATTATTTTTGTGAGAATATAAATATAAATGTTGATATCTGAATGTATTTGGTTTTTTTATTAGTGGAGTATATATTTTTATGGCTTCTCCATCTACGTGTATTTGCTTAATTAGTATTATTACCATTAAATAATCACCAGTTTTATACCATTAATAAAACATTAAAACTTTATGAATGAATTTGCATTTTATATGTTAGAATTAATGTTTATATTATCGATTCTTATTAAGAATAAGGAAATATTTTTCGGAAGATATTATTTTTTGATGCACGAACCCAAGCAGCATACTATATAGTATTCTATATTTTGATAAAAAGAAATCTCAATATTATATAACAGTAGTGAAACAGTGTACAAATGAAAAATGTCCACATTGAACTTCAGTATTGAATAAATGGAATTCCATATAGAACAGTATAATTTCTTGTTATATTATAATATAATTTTGAATGCTATAAATATTTCCAGCATTAAACCTAATTACTTAATAGATTGTGTTTTCTTCTCTTCCATACAATGTTTTAAAACATTTTTTAATTTATATTTCTTACTTTTGTTTATTTTATCATTTATCTCACCATTTCACTTTTAATTTACCATAAGACAAGAATCTGGGATCTATTGCTTTTCTTCTCAGCGTCTTATTTATTTGATATACAATATCTTAAATAGCTTTGGTAGTTTGTTCTGTTTAAGATCTCAGACTGTCTTTTAAGAAGTTACGGCTATCGTGCACTTTCACATTTAAATTTTTACCATTCTTTTGATTATATGAATTTTTTTTGCAATTTCAGGTTAAGGATTTTTTTTTAAAGTCAAGATGTCAGCAATTTTTTGGTCATAATAAAGATTTGCTATTATAATAAATTATGGAAGTTAGTTTCGAAAGCTATAAATATGGGATGTTTATAAAGTTATCGATTTTCCAAAACTATTTATAGTTTTTTTGGGGGTTTGATTTATTTTTGAACATTAAAATTTCAACATTTTAGTAAAAGGGGAAATATTCTCTAAACGACATGTATTGCCCATTGTTCCTCTTACTAATTTTCTTAAACATAATAGTTTTAACATATTTTATAAATATATCTAATAACTGTCGGGATGAACGAATTTCTAAGAAGCAAATTATTTTATAACTATATTTGGTTAGTTTATTAAAATCAATAGTATTTAGTGTATTTTAAGTAAATAATTAGAAAATAATTTATGATATTTTATTAAAAATTGGATGTTTCTTAAAATTTATTATATTACTATACATGGTTAGTTTATTAAAATAAATATAATTTATTTTATTTTAAGTAAATAATTAGAAAATAATCTGTGATATTTTATTAAAAATTAGATGTTTTTTTAAACCAGAATCAAAAGCAGGATGTCTACAAATGCATTTAGGTTTCGTGGTCATTTTAGATAAAACACTTAACAAAGGAATGATAATCTGTTATAATATATTGTTAAGTATAAAATGTAATTTACTGTCATCACAAAGGATAAAAATATAGAATTTACTATTTCCATTGTTGAATGCAGAATTTGCAAAAATTTTTACATCACATTGTACAATATTATATAATACAAAATATTAGCTCATGAAATATCGTTCTAGTGAATATTTAAAAGATCGAATCTCAAGCAAAATGGACTATTCAATTTAAACTAATATTCTTGAGCCAGATATTATAACAGCACTTTAAAAACTTTCAAATATTCTACATAATTATTGACTGAAGTAGCATTCAATATTCCGCATTCAGTAAAGCTCAAGAATATTTTGCAATAATATGGTGTTACTGGGGAAAGAAAATAACTGTATGTGTAATAAAATAATTAATCTAAGATCAAAATTTAATTCTACATTAACTGCTACTTGGTGATTAATTAAATATGTTTTATTTTTCTGTTGCAGATGAAAGGTGTCCCGTGGAGCCAATTAACATCTGAGGCAACTCAAGTGCTGAATATTCTGAAGTTGACTGACAAAAGGAATGAGCTTGTAAAGACTTTATCCGGTGGAATGAAACGAAAATTAAGTTTGGCGATTGCTATAGTTGGTGGATCTAAGGTATGTTTCTTCTTGTGTTTTTTTTGTACAATTAAAGACTTATGTTATTTTCTTAAAGAAATGCACCATAATTCAATACATTAGCTTAAAAGCTTGTAATAGAATAAGCCACTTTCTTTTTCTTCTGTAAAATAAATAATTAAAAAAAAAAATCGGAATAATTCATTGTGTCTAAAGGATTTTGCAACAATGGCCTAGTAAATGCTTTAAATTTATTTAAAACTGTTAAAAATAACACTCACGAGTTCATTTGAGATTAATAATTAAAATTTCATTTTTTGCATGTTTTCTTTTTTGTCTATAATTTTTTTTCACTATCAATATTAATGCTTTATTAATTCAATCCTCTTTATATTGAGGATCAGATTAATAAATCATTATAAAGCAAGATATATAGAAGTTCATATTAAAAAAGCATTGAAACTGGCAGTGATAAAAAAATCACTTCACCTGCACAAAAACACTTTATCTGCGATTATATAGCTATTGTTACATTCCTATTGGATGTTAGAAAAATGACAAATAATAAACGTTTTGCAAATATTAATATATAAACTTCATTAGAGGACTCTAAAACGTACAGATTTTATTTTTCAGTGATTTGAAAATCGGGAAAAATTGTTTTCTACCTGTGCATTGAAATCTTAGTTCTAGATCTGGGATTTCGCTTAGCTATAAACTAACAGTTAAAAATATTTCAGTCTAATGCTGTCATGATAAATTTGTGCTCCATCAAATCGAAATTTGTGGTCTACAAAGGATGTGGGAGTTGCTCTTTAGGTTTTAGATAAGAAGTACAGATCTAAAAGTCCTCAGTAGGTGTATAGAATTTAAAGAATCTTTGAAAATAAAATGTTTAAGCTGAAATTTCTATTTGACGATATTAAGGTTAAATTCTAATTCATTACATTTAACCAATTTTTTATTTCATTTTTTGTTTTGTTTCTCTGTAATAATATAATTAAAGAAACAATTTGTTTCTTTGTAATTATCATTAGGTGTTATTTTTGGATGAACCAACCTCTGGTATGGATGTTGAAGCTAGGCGAAGTGTATGGGATGCTTTGCTTGAAATAAGACATAATCGTACTATAATTTTGACTACACATTATATGGAGGAGGCAGATATTCTTGGTGATCGAATAGCCATTATGGCAGAAGGAGAGATACAATGTTGTGGATCGCCCATGTTTCTCAAAAATAAATTTGGTAAGTTTTTTTAAAAATAAATATATGACTAGTAATTAGTAGAATTAAATTAAACTGTAATTTGCAAAATTTATTTTTCCAAAACTAGTGCTATATCTTAACTGTAATTAAATAATAATTGAGTATGATGCTTTTTAATCATCTGAACTATAATGTACTATAAATGTTATACATCTTAATCCACTTCATTGTGATACTCTCCCTTCTAATCATCCAATAGCTAAAATACAGTTTTATTAAATATATTCTCTATTCTTAATTATTGTTTCAAGGATAGATCATAAAGATCCTTCGTTTTATTTTCAAATCCTAATGTCTATGCAATTAAAAAAAGTTGTGTTGCAAGACTTGATATTCAAATATAGAATAACTTCTGTCTATCCACAACATATGAGTATCTTCCAACCTTTTGATTTATAAATCTGACGAGAAAAGAACAGGAATTTAATTCTAATGGAAGTCATTAAAAGTATCTAGATTTAATTAGTTTATCTATATTAATGCACAATTAGAAAGTCATATTTTGAGACGGACATAGTAATTTTGTGCTCCACTTAGATAACGATAACGATACCTGAGCTGGCTGCCCTTTTAAAAATTTCCTCACTGCACTAACAGGAAGATGTTTGATCCATGACGTCAGATTTAATGGGCACCAGGCCTATATGCACAACAGATCTTTAATGGAATTGGGTTTCGAATCTTTAACTCTGACTCTGATATTTTAGACCACTGCAGCCTTAAAAATGCCTGAAAATTTATGTTACCTTATTTTTCTTTTCATCAGATGAGCACCATGTATATGGAATTTATGCAATTAAAAAATTTATTTTTAACAATCACCCTTTTAGATTTTTTAAGCTGTAATATATTTCATAAGATTTTACTCAACCTTCGACTTCTAAATTAATCAAATTAATTTTCAACAATACGTACATTCTTAATAATCTGACACAACATCAATTCTAGTGCCTCTTATATAAGGCATTTTCAGAAGTGCGAGTAAGAGGCTTTAAAAGGAACTGCATGCAAATTTCAATGATCTTGGCATGGCATAAATAATATTTTATATTGTTGTAACATTTATTATATAATTATTTTTTGTGTAATTTGTACATCTTGTAATATTTTGTACAATCAATAAACTCTTATTAAAATACTTTTTTTTAAAAATGAGCATGAACTTGCTACTCTGGCAGTTTTCTGGATTGATTCCTGTCAGATTATTGAGAATGTATTGTATAAAAAAATATTAACTGGAATATTTATTTAATGTTTGAAACACATGGAAACACTTCCTTTTTATTTGTTATATATATAATTACTTTATAGGTGTAATTACACTTCCTTTGTTTTATATTGCGTTTATGCATTGACCGATGTACAATGACAATGTACAATTGACCGATGTACGATAACAATGACAAATGCAAAAAGAAAGTTTATTTCTGTAAATTTATGTAAAATTGTTAGCATATTGTATCTAGTTTTTTAATAAAATAAATAGTATATATTGTCATTATTTTTTTACTGTTTTCTTTTGCAATTAATAAATATTTGGATATGATATTAAACAAGCAGGTAATTAAATTTATATTTAAGTAATTTGCAACATTATAGTTGATTACAATATTGTACATCGTTTACATTTTTAGCACTAAGCTAGAAGCATAAAAATTAATGCAAAATAATACCATTACAAATATTTTACAAGTAAATCTAATATCATTCAAATCCATCATTTTGATTACTATTTAATTAAAAATTTTAATTATTTTATTTGAGGCCAGATAATTCTAAAGAATTCAGTGAAATCCTTATAAATCAAAATTCCATACATCGGAAATATCTATTCTTATTAATTTTTTTAGAAATCTTGGATTTTTAATGTATAAACTGCTATGCATATTAAATAACGTTCAATATATTAATCAAAAATTTTCACATAAAACATTGTAAATATTTTTGCAGTTGAAAAGCGACAAGTGATTTTTTTTTCATTATAAGGGATATAAATTCAGTAGGAAGAATTGTTTCCTTGATTCCTCTGCAATTAAAATTTTCTTAAGACTGGATGTCGTATATGAAAAATCAATAAAAGTTCAGTGTAAAGTCTTATTCTTAGCTTTTATTCTTTAAACTCGTTTAATAATTTGCATGATATTTTTACTTTAAATTCAGTTTAACATTAGAATTTTTATCATGTGTATGGCCCTTAAACTTAAATAAAAAGTTCAGGTTACAAAAGACATAGAAAGTGAGATAAAAAACAAAATTGCAGCAAAGATTTATAAAATTTTGGTAAGTATTGTATCATCAGTTTTGAAAAAAATCATTGTTTCTTCCTCTTTTTTTAAAAAATAAATTTATTTGATAGTTTAATTTTTAAAAATCTTTTTAACTCTAAAGAACACCATGTATGCTATTAAAAAAACATACATACATTTTTGTAAATTGAAATTTCTGTGCATCGAAATTTCTTAATATTGAATTTTTCTCCAATAATCTTTCAATCATTATTTAGAAGTTTGATAGCATAGATATTTTTCCAATACAATTTTTTTTCCATTTCATTACTGTGTATAATTTTACATTGTTTGTTCCTTCATAGGCACTGGATATCATCTGCATGTTGTAAAACATAACAATTTTAATTTGGATGGTTTGTCCAACCTCCTAAAGAAATATATTCCTGAAGCCAGTCTTGGCAATGAACTTGAGAAAGAAATCTCTTTTAGTCTATCGACTGATACTGGTAGTGGGTTTGGAGAAATGTTTGAGGAGTTAGAGGAACAAAAGGAAAAACTTGGTGTTCTTTCTTTTGGAATAACCATAACAACTATGGAAGACGTTTTCTTAAAGTAAGTTTAATACTTGTTTTTTGCTAGATATAATAAATTTGTTTAATTATTAAGGAGCCTGACAAAGGATTAATTGTACTGTTTTTTAATAACAGCCTTGATGACTGTTTTTCCAAAGCATTTTGATTTAAAAAATAAATGAAGTAGTTTTCTTGTAAGAAATTAAAGCTGTGATATTTAAATGAAATCAAAGTTATTGTTTAATTAGTTATTAATGGATATGATTCATGTGCTGTTTTAATCATACTTTACATACACCATAGGTAAAAACATCATCATAGACATCAAACAGATTTTTGGTTTTAAAGAGTATTGATTTGAATATAAAGTAATTATATATATAAATGTGAGTGATTTCAACTGAAGTTATTTGGAAGTTTTTTCGTTGATATGGTTGCTTGGTTTGGTTCCGGTTAATTTCTTAAATTTATCCTACTTTATTTTTCAATTTTTGATTAGCAATTACAACATTTTTTGGTTTGATTTCTCTGCCAACTACTTATTTATTTGTATATTTTATTTTGCAGTGTTGCTAACATATCGGACATAAAATATAGAATTCGATCTAATAGTGAGAAACAAAATGGTGCTAATACAGAATTTGAAGGTAGATAAAAATCATTTGACATTTTTTATGTATACAGTATTACTTTATGCAATCGAAGATATCAGATTCTTTTATCTAGTTGATAATTCATGCTTGAAAAATGCTAAATTGTTGGTAATTATTATTTTAAATACAACTTTATTTATCCCAAATATATACTTTTTTCACTTTTATTTCAAAGAAATAAGAGAACTTTAAAGACCAAAATTTATTGATTTATAACATGTTGTTTTATTTGGAAACAGTAACTAATGTTTATTAATTATATTTTACAGATGTGTATGGTGATTTTCCTTCATTCAAACCTCACCCCCGAATTATAAACCAGTTTTTAGGGTTATTCATAAAGTGCTTCCATTATTCTAAGCGGCACTGGAGTGTTGTCTCAACTCAGTTTGTTATGCCATTCATTCTTATGTGTTTGTGCATTTATCTCTCAGTGTACATAACTGGTTCGTCCAGTTCTGGTTATGATCCATTGAAACTTGATATCAGCTCTGTCTATGGTAAAACTGATGGATTTTACTACAGTAATAAACCACAACTTTCTAAGCTGGCTGACAATCTGAAAAATGTTTTTGTATCAAATCAGATTAGTGTCGAGAAAGTTTCTGAACCGACGCATTATGTCCTGAAATATGGCAAAGACAATTTTGTTAAGTACTTAAAAAATCTTATTGTAGGAGGAGCCATAGATCAGTATTCTAATAAAACCCTGAATTTAACAGCTTGGTATAATGGACAACCCTACCATAGTACACCAATGGCTCTTTCGCTAATGCATTCTGCTTTGCTGCGGAATATCACCAATGATGGCAGTATTTCATTGACAAATGCACCAATTCCAAAGGCACGTTTCCACGACGATTTTTCCACAACCAAAATAATGGCTGCAATTTTTGCACCACTGAGTTTTGCTTTCCTATCTGCTGGCTTTATTCTGTTACCAATACATGAAAAGGTTACTAAAGCAAAATTGTTACAGCTTATGAGTGGAGTACCTACAGCGATTTACTGGATGGCAATGTTTCTATGGGACTTTTTAGTACATTTTGTTATTTGCATATCGTTGATCATTCCTTTCGCTATTTTTGCTCACTATGCTTTCTTTGGAGTAAATTCAAATGCAATCGGTAAGAATATAAAATTTCTTTTGAATTTTTAATAATTTTAAATGAACTGTAATGTTCGATATATTTAACTACTAAAGTATTTCAATTTATGTACTAACAGAGAAAATTTAAACACATTTGGTTATCTATGAACTTATTCAGCATGGTTGTTGATTCTAAAATGTTAAAAAAATTTCAGTCAAAATTAATAAATAATAAAAAAAATGCTTTAGTACATATACATACACATAGACTCGTACGCAAGATGTATTTTTATGGTCAAAAATAGAAAGGCTTACAAATTTGTAAATATGGAAATTTAATTTTTATTGTATATGTAGTTTTCTTACGATAATTAAAAGTAGTATCCTTTTTTATTTATTTTGTGGATTATCCGCAATGTCACAGATAATAATGTATTTACTGCAATCAAAATTTACAGATAGGCATGCACTTTAGGTACATGATTATCTGTACTTTAAATATAGATTAGGTTAATTCTCTCTATTGATTACTTTTAGTGAGTTTAAAAATTTAAAATTTTATGAATGTTATTTCCAACATTTTCTATTTTTGTCATTCTGACAATCAAATATTTATGCTTTCAGTATAAATCATTTTTATAATCAGAGATAATTAATATATATTTTCTTAAAATAAGCTATTATTTTATGTTTCTATTATTTTATTGATTATTATATCTTTGTAAATGATTTTAAAATGCCTAACATCTTTTCTTCCTTGAAAGAAAAATGAGGATTTCTGTAGAAACACAGATTTCAGATTTTTTGCAATCGTATTCTATCATTCTTGAGATTAATTTTCTTTTATATAATAATACTGCAATATTTTTAATATTCCAAGCACTTTTTATAAATTTATTCATTTTATTATTCATTTAATAATACTTTACTTCTTTTGAACTTATTTTTGGTACAATTAATTTATGAAATTCGCTATTCATTCATTCATTTTATGAAGTCTGTGCCATGTCTGACATGTCCACGCTGATTGAAAAATAGGGGAAGAGCTCATTTTTTTTTTTTTTTTGCAAATTGTATTTTGCATGAATAAATGACAAAAATACTTTTAAAATATTAAAACTTTTTAAAGGTTTCAACCAATAATCTATTTCAAAACAATGTTCTGTCTTAATCGGAATGAATAAATTTACTATGCATAAAATTGCTAGCTATCATCTACCCCAATTCAAAGGACATAGGGTATGTAATAAAAACGTCTCATAAAGCATAAAATCATATCGTTTTTATATAATCAATTTATAGGATATTTCAAAAAATTTTTTGCTAATTTTGAAGATACATCAAAGTATTTAGAAAAAAGTTCATTTTCTAATGGGACATTATATTAAAAATATAAAACGACCATTAGTTAAAGAGTTTTTTTTTATCAGCAAATTAAGTAAAAGAAAAGATTACACCTAATAAGGGTTACAACAGATGTTTAATGGAAAAAAAAAATTATAGCTATATTTTCAATATGCAAAGTGTGTATAATTTCTAATTACAAGTTTCTTTGAACATTTACTGTAAGTTTTGAAAGGTCTTTTGTTGATTCTGCTTTCTTCTTGCATTATTATGTCTGAATTAATTTCAACTTGTAAAGTTGTTCTTTATGCAACTGTGCTCTTTCCTGTTATGAATTTTTATTCTATTTAATTTTACTGTTACTTTATTTGGTGTATGTTTTTCTTTCACTTAATTGACTAACATATTTTGTAATAAAAATCAATGGTTTTTGAATGTCTGACTTACCAGTAATTTTAAACGGCTTTTCAGGATTCCTGAACAGGGAACCTTAAAAGGTGTAATTAACTTGTAAACAACATGTCATCTATAAAAGGTGAAAAAAAAATGGAAAAAAATTTGCAATTTTAGTAAATTAGTCATTTTAAAAATAGCACGGAAAATATATAAATATAAAAAAATTATTAATGTTCAGTGCGATTGCTAAATAAATCTAAATCATTTCTGCTCAGTAGCTAAATTCGTCCCACTTTTTAAAGCATAAATGATATTACAATTTAGGTGGTTATTTTCGTTTTGTTTGTGAAAATGTTAATCAATATTTGCAATATTGCAATCAAGATTTGATCTTTTAAACATATCTGCAAAAAAACTCCTGGAGTTTCTCACACACACACATACACATGCACGCACACAATATAAAACATGCATTATGGTTTCTAGGCAGCTAGTAAGGCCTGATCATAACTTTTTGCTAATCCTTCAGCACAGCTAATCATTGTAGCAATTTTAGCTGTTTGGTTTTGTGAACATTGCCTATCACAGAGAGATATTCATTTGTTCTTGCCAAGTGTTATTTACTCAGCAATAACCAATTTTTAACTTGTTTAATATTAATGTGATCATGATTCATCCCAACATAAATTTTGCATGGCAAAATGAGTTTTAGCGAAATATTTCATGTTTTAAATAATTATTTTCTGAAGAATTATCAGTATTTTCTCCAGCCTATTATAATAGGATTTTTTGTTTTGTTTTTGATGATACAATTCTTATTCAATAAAATATTTACTTACATTAATTATATAATGAATATTATTTTATATTTTTTGTAAAATGATTGCTATTTATTTTTAGTGATTATCAAAACGTAATCAAATGTTTATAAAGTAAAAACGCTATGCGCTTTTCGCAAACCAGAAACAGCAGTAGAATTATAAACAGAAAAACAAATTCTGTTTTGAGATTTGTTATATTATCAAAAATTTATACTACAATAAATCCAGCTTATAAATATTTGTTTAATTTTTGAAGATTTAATTAAAATAATTCAAAAATTATTTTAAGTGACTATTCTTTTTATTTTCTATTCTACTATTCTTTTTATTTCTAATATTACTATTTCTTTTTATTTTCATAAATGATTGTCAATTACTTTATATTTTAAATTAAGAATCTGGTTGACGATTTTCAAATATTTTTAAACTTTAGGAACGTCTTTACTTTTGATGCTACTATATGGCTGGGCATCAATACCATTTGGATATGTATTTTCATTTTTGTTCAAAAAAGGAAGTGCTGGGTACACTGTTATTGTAGGACTATGTGCTATGATTGGTAAGTATTGGTTGATTTTTAAAAAATTTTAAAAGATATTATCTATGTTGTTTGTGAAAATGAAACAATATTTATTGTTCTTCAAAATTTTTTAATTGATTAATTAGCTTTAATAGAATTAAATTAAAACTATTGATATATCTGTTTCTTATGCCTAATACTTGTTGAATTTTCGAAAATATTTACTTTCTTTAAATTAAAATCGGTTTGGATGAATAATACCACCTAAATTTTTACATGATTCCTTTATTATAAGAAATAATTTCATTTATTAAAATCCACTGATTTATTAAAGCATATTGAATGAAGGAGTGTGTTATAGCTATTTAAATATTTAAAAAAATTAGAATACAAATGATGAGGTAAATATTATTTTAATTTGTTGTAAACAATTACCTTACAAATAATAAGTATTACATAACAATATTTGGTTAGCAATAGTAAATGTCATTTAGAACATAATTTTTTTCTTTTCTTTTGTTGGATTTGTCCTTATAAAGAGAAATAAATTTGTTATTATTTTGTTTTTTGTAGTATTTCTGATAAGGATAGCCCTCCTTATTTTAATTTTAAGACCTCAGGCACAATGATGAAGTGAGCTCCATGTAAATAAAAAAGTCAATAAAAAAAGAAAAAAAAAAAAAAAAGCTTTTAGATGCAAAAAAGGCGACTGTATACAACATTTTCTTTATTTGAAAAGTAATACTTAATATTTATATAATAGAAGAAAAAATATCATTACATTTTCTTTGCTTAAGTTTCATCATATTAATTTCTTATAATTTGATAATTTCTATATCCGGATGGGAAATAAGGATATCAATATATGAATCATTCTTTCTGTCAGAGAAAAGTTTATTATATTTATTCTGAATAAACAAAAACTCTTGAAAATAGATAAAATCGAAAGGATTCTGCATTTTCCCTAGGAGAATATTCCAAATGATTAAATATACAATGCTTAATTTTGCATTTCGAAATCTTAGTATTTTTTTTTTCTGCTCATTTTATGTGGACGTGGTAGGAAATACAGGAAATTATTTTGGCTCGATTTCTCAAGCTTAAAAGTATCTAATCTGCATATAAGCTAGATGGTGCAGAACCTTGGCCATTTCCTTAACTTTCTGTAATGTTACACAGCTGTAAAACAGAATGAACGACAATTTCATTCCACAACATTAATTTCCGTAAAGAAATTATATTTTATTTTTGTTACTAACTATACAGTTATTGTTAATTCCTAAACTAAGAAAATATCTATTATTTTGAGAAAAAACATTTAAAGGAGATTTGAAGATCTTGTTTAATTACCTCTCTAGAGAAGCACTGTAACATGATAATGTTTTAAATTTAATCTGTATATTTTTATTTTAAAATTTACTCTTAATTATATAGTAATTAACTATTAATATTAAACACAAACTCTTAATTATATACACAAGTATTGCATATGATATCATCGCAGTGCATGTAAGTATAAATTAAGTAACTAAATGAGAGATATTGTTGTAAAATACTCTTGAAATTATTTTTGAAAATTTATTGTAAATCGTAATAAAATTTTTAACATTGAAAAGTTACATTTTTAAGATTTTAAAGGGGCACAAGAATATTTTTTGTGAAATTATAATCCCCAAAAATAATAAAAACTTTAAAATTTTGATTAATTTTTGATTTTAAATTTAATTAAAATTTTGAAAAAGGCTTTTTTGAGCTTCTATTACCAGAAGTGAGTACATGTCAAATTTATTAATCTCAGGTGCCTAGGTTCTGCTACATTTATTGCAGTTTTGCAAACTTGTGTTCTTAATATTTCTGCAATATCATAGGTGTTGGCTGTGGATCATCTCTCATTGCCGTTTTGCTTAGTGCAACAACTGAAGACGATAAAATGGTACAAAAAATTAGACCTTTCATCTGGATACTTCGCACTTTTTTCCCAACTTTCAGTTTGTCATATGGATTTGGAAATCTCTTTGGGATTGCTTTTCAAAACTCATTTTGTGACAGTTTTCCCTCAACGGAACTCGACCTTTATTGCAGTTTACCTAGTATGGACGAAAGGGATACATTATTCAAATGCTGCAAAAGTAAGACTATTTTTCTATGTGTTTCCAAAATATTTATTCAATACATATTTTTATGCATGGTGTCCACTTTAATCATGATTAGTAGCTAACTCATGATTTCTAAACACGGATAGATAAGCATATACTTTGAGTTAGAAGAAGTTCTCTAACTAATGTAAATCATTGTATATTGTTTTTGAGAAAATAATTATATTTTTGAAAAAAAATGATGAATTAAAATTTTTTTTATGCCTTTTCCTGAGTCTATAAGACACAATAAAATATTCTTAACATTAACGTTTCACACTCCCCTCCAAAAGAAATCATACTTTTCTGCGACCAAAAACGGTTGAGTACGAACTTTTGAATGCCAATATTTTATGCTGTTTTAATGACTGCCTTGATGTAGTTAAGTTCAATCAGTGCGATGCTTTTCTGAAAGACAGCTGTTGAATGGTCTAAAATAATAAAATACAAAGTTTCATAAATAACAATTTTGGTCACATTAGAATGGATATTTCTTTCTTTGTAATATTGGTAAGTCTAGAATATATTACTAAATACATACCAGATTATATAATAAGATCTGGGAGCGGTATAAGAATATATATATAATATGTGTGTGTGTGTGTGTATTATTACGAAATTTCTTTGGTTCGTTTGGATAGTGGAAGTTATATGGTGTGGAGAACGCTCAATCAACATTAGGCAGTAGAATAAAACAGTGACGTTTATTTACACGAAGACACACAGAACAGCACAAAGAAGACAATTATCTTCAGCCGCGACACGTGCAAACAGCAGCACAGAAAAAAAACTCTACTGCAGACAGTAGCGCACAGCTTAGTTCAGCACTAGCTTGACTCCGTTGCTGCTCTGCTAATCTCTGAAAGACTAGTTCTTCACCTTCGATTCCAACTACTCTCCTCTGTCGCTTCCGATTACTCTTCTCCGTCGACTACGCTTCCGACTACTCCCTCTGTCGCTTCCGACTACTCGGCTCTGTCGCTTCCGACTACTCTGCTCCGTCGATTCCAACTACGACTACTCTGGCAGCACAGACTGCCTCCTTTTATAGGTCTCAGGAGGCTGGGATAGAAGCCTCTCAACCAATCAGGAACGTTCGAGGCGTATCTCGGTTCCTAATGGACGGATCGGGAAATTTCTCGATGTTTCGGGTATAATCTATTTTGGCGCCAAAGTTTCCAAATTCGTCACCAAATGGTCGCAAAGTTCTGGGACCTCCGACGCGACACCCGGACTCCGTCCAATACAGATGACTGTAAAACAATCTTTCTGATGATGGAACCAACTATGCTGGGAAGCAGAATTGCAGTTTTGTAACATTGCTCCCCTCTTCAAAGACTGACGTCCCGGCAGTCCTACTTCAATCCAACAGCTGGCGTAGGCTTCCGTATGATGTTATGATGATGCTTTAGGCGACTCTCAAAGATGACTTAATTTACTAATTTGGCGGCGACTGAAGATCCATCCAAACCTTCTCAATGATTTTGACTCGGACCTCTTCGTCGTTTCGGATTGTACACCCAGACTTGATTTCTCTTCTTAAAATGTAATATGTCCCATGAAGCGAAACGCTGGATCGTAGTAGAGTCCTCCGGAATGAATTCTTGCCAGGCTGGTCGGTTGATCACTTTGAACTTCTTCCATCGAACCAGCCGTATATCAGGATGATCCAACAGTGCCTTCTGAAGTCCATTCGAATGCCAGGTATTCACCTTCATTGCCAAAGCTTCCGCGGGAATATTCCCGGCTCATTCTCGACACTTGAGAATTGTCAGCAACTCTCCACACTGGATCTTCTGAAGAGGATATCTGCCTTTACGGGAAGTGCTCTTCTGCAACGGCACAACTTGACCGGATACACAGCAGATTCATTGGCTCCTATTTGCATGACATTCCTCGAAAAATCCACAGCAGATCCGAATTCTTGGAGGAAATTGAGACCGTGACTACAGGGATCAGCGATTCCAGCCACGTAGTCTTCTTCGTGTCACTATGCCAGGAGATATCAAGAGGCTTGCAGAGAGGTAGTTCCTTTAATCTTTGGGGCGAATCCAATTAAAACAGGGTCGCATCAACACTTGCATCCATAGGCATCGAGCACGGGTCGACACCAACAGACCCGTCCGAAGAAAGTCCATCTTCTTCATCCCCAAGCGCTTGCACTTTCGGTTCCAATCTATTTTGGCGCCAAAGTCGCCAAATTCATCGCCAAGTCACCAAATGGTCGCCAAGTTTGTCGCCAAACTCTGGTACCTCCGACGCGACACCCAGACTCCGTCCAATATAGATGACTGTAAAACAATCTTTCTGATGATGGAACCAACTATGCTGGGAAGCAGAATTGCAGGTTTGTAACAATATATATATTGTAATTAGAGGTCTATGCCCATTTCTACCAGTTCAGAAATCAGCAGTTCACCCAGGATTACAGTGGACACCTTTTATAATAAAATTAAAATATTCTAAATTCTAAATATTTTGTTTAAAATCAATAGAAACATAATTTAATTCATACTGCAAGATACTTTTTTTACATTGATGTAATTTTATAATGTTTATATAAGTTTCCTGTAAAGTCCTTCCTATTTTAACTTTTGACACCCAACAGCGAAAATATTTAAATGTTCTCTAGACCCAGTGTTAACCTCAACAGTATTTGATTGAATCTGAGAAAAGTGGTTGGCAAGCAGCAAAAAAGCAGGCCCAGTCACTCTAATACAGATACAAATATGTATATGTCATTAAAATCCATACATTAATATAATTTATTTCCAATTAAAAAATATGCTAGGTATATTACTAATTACAGTGTATAAATATTATCCATATTTAAGGGAGTGAGGAATATTAAATATATATGCAAATTAATTTTGAATTTTAAATTAGTTTTTGTTAAGTGCATAAGTACACTGATATTTTGGAACTATATATATATA